>QLOT01002039.1:0-10044 GCA_003313875.1 Russula aff. compacta
AGTGGGACTTGCAAGCGCTTGACTTGTTACTTCAGACTTGCTAAGGTCACGGCTCGCCGGTGACATTAGACTTGACTTCTTATCTATCCACGATTCCCCAAGAGACTGGGAAGACACAATGCTACCACCTATGGTATTGCAATACATGCAACAGGAGGTCCTCAAGCAAGAGGCCGAAGAACTGAAGAGAGAACAACAACAAGAGACGGAAACCTCATCGGAGAAAGAAGTGGCAGCGAAGATGCCAAAGATATTCAAGGGGAGCCCCTCTGAAGCTGAGAACTTCATTTACCAATGTGCAGCATATTTTATGGCTCATGACGACGAACCGGCACTAGCCTCTCCAGTTTCAAGAGCTGCCCTTACGCTCACCTACATCAGGGGCGGAGCGGTAGACGAATGGGTCAACCAGCAGTTGGATTGGCTGGAGAAACAAGACCGCGAGGACTCACGTGTGGGCAAAGCCTTTGTACAGGCCTTCTTCGAGCAATTCGTACCAAAAGGACGATGGCAGAGTGATGCCAGAGTAGAGATGAAGTGGCCCTTCATTGATGAGTACATTGCTGACTTCGAGAAAGCTTATGATGCTGGCAAACAACCCTTGAAGGGAGTAGAACGTGTGGAGCGCTTCATCCAAGGACTCACTCCAAGTGTAAAAGCAAGGATGCCTATGGGGTTTCAGACATACAAAGCAGCCAAGGACAGAGCCATCCGAATCACAGGGACGAACAAGATCCTCCAGAGGTTGCACGAAAAGAATGGCACAGCGTGGACCAACATGAAGGGAGCTCCCCAGGAAATGCTCGTTCCTTCACAGAAGAACGGAGCCCAACCTCGAATCCTCACAAAGGAAGAGAAGAGGTATCGGAAGAAAGTCAGGCAATGGCAGAACCGGAAGGTTGCATCAAATGAGCAACCTCAAGAGGAGGAGGGATATCTATTCGACGACGCCCACAGTACGTATACATCATCCTCAGAAGGAAACAAATCTATGCCCGTAATGCCACAGGAACTCCAAGGAGGAGGGTCGAGTGCGAGTGTAGGGACAACGCCATCGATTGACGATCTATGTAACCAGCTGGAAAGCCTGGCAATCGAAGACTGCGATGCAGTGCTTACCCATTTGTGCAAAACACACAAGGCACCATACGACACCATGATTCGATCTGCGTGGAGAAAGAGAAGCAATACAGAGGGAATCTACCTTTCAATTCGGAAGTCTATGCAGCTGCGTATCTTCATCCACCTCTCGCACAAAAGAGATGAAGCTATCACACTCTTGGACTCAGGTGCAACAGAAAATTTCATCCACGAAGACTATGCACAGCAGCTGAAACTTCCAGCCAAGTGACTAAAAGAACCACGACCAGTATACAACATTGATGGCACGCTCAACAAGAATGGGAGTATTAGCCATTACTCAGACCTGGAAATGCAGACAAGACAGCAGAGGACAAAGTTACGTTTCTTCCACACTAATCTAGGCGAACAAAAGATGATACTAGGGTACCCTTGGTTCGCTGCAACGCAACCAAACATCGATTGGGCACAGGGATGGATCGAAGCTGAACAATTGCCCCTCATCCTTCGTGCATTAGGCAAGGAGAAGACTCAGATTGGCGCATGCGATTCCACCCCAGCAGGAAGACGAGCCATACACTGCCCATACGTACTGTCGAACGGTTCATTGTACATCGCAAAAGTCCAGATGTCAAAAGAAAGCCCAATCACAAACAAAAAGCAAACGCTTGCATCAAAACTGGCAGAGCAGGCAGGGTCGCAGAAAGGAAGTAAAGAAGTACCAGATAAGTACAAGCGCCACTCCCATGTCTTCAGTGAAGAAGCCGCGCAGCACTTCCCAGATACGAGGATCTGGGACCATGCAATCGAGTTGAAGCCCAATGCCCCTGCGACGATCCCAGGGAAGGTATACCAGCTCACTCAAGACGAACAGAAGGCGCTCCTTGACTTTGTAAAGGAGCAACAAGCGAAGGGGTATATCCGCCCGTTGAAGAGCCCTTATGCAGCACCATTCTTCTTCATCAAGAAGAAGGACGGCAAGCTATGACCAGTACAAGACTACCGACGCCTTAATGAGTGGACCATCAAGAATCGCTATCCACTGCCACTCATCCCTGAACTCATAGTGAAGGTACAGGGAGCAAAACTCTTCACGAAGTTCGACGTGCACGCAGGATACAACAATGTCCGCATTAAAAAAGGAGACAAATGGAAAGCTGCGTTCATCACTAACCAAGGGCTGTTTGAACCCACTGTGATGTTCTTTGGACTGACAAACTCACCAGCAACGTTCCAAACCATGATGAATGCAATATTCGCCCAGGAAGTAGCGGAAGGATGGCTAGTCGTCTACATGGATGACATGCTGATTGCCACCAGAGATGACCTAGAATTCCATGAAGACTGTGTCCACCGCATACTAGAGAAACTACAACAACATGACTTATACCTCAAGCCAGAGAAGTGCGCCTTTGAACAATGCAAAATCGAGTTTCTAGGAGTCATACTGGAGAATGGCACAGTACAGATGGACCCAGCTAAGCTGAAGGGCGTCGCGGATTGGCAACCACCGCAGAATGTCACTGATGTGCATGCTTTCCTAGGTTTCACCGGATTTTATAGATACTTCGTCCAAAATTACTCTAACATTGCGCGCCCTCTCATACAACTGACAAAGAAGAGCGCAACCTTCAAATGGACTGAAGAATGCCAGAAAGCCTTTGAATACCTCAAAATGCTCATGTGCAGCCACCCCATCTTACGACAACCAGACTACACCAAAGCCTTCTTCCTCGCTACGGATGCCTCAGCTTACGGCGTGGGAGCCATACTCTCGCAGGAGGGAGAAATCAATCCCCGCACTCAAAAACCCATGCTCTGCCCAGTGGCATACTATTCAGCCACCTTCACTCCGACCCAACGCAACTATGACATCTACGAAAGAGAGTTCCTTGGGGTTTACATGCCGCTCATGAAGTACAGAGCGCATCTCGCAGCTACGGAAACTCCTGTCACCATCCTCACCGACCACACTAACCTCCTCCACTGGAAAACGCCTAGGAAGGTCAACCGACGCGTGGCACGTTGGTTCTCAGACCTTCAAGACTTTAACCTCATATTCAAGCACGTCCCTGGCAAGATTCACACCGCACCTAACATGTTGTCATGACCACCAGGTGTAGATAAAGGGGAGCGCGATAACGAAGCTGTTACACTTATTCCCCCTGAATTATTCGTCAAAACCACAATTGCCACATCACGAGGAATTCAAAGTCAAGTCATAGAAGCACAGAAAAAGGAGCACAGCGAGATGGAGGAATGGTGCGACACAAAAGGGGCAAGAAAGATACTGGAAGGATACCTCAAAGACAACAAATGGGCAGTGCCCACAGATACACAGCTAAGGCGTGATATTCTAGCTCAATATCACGACTCACCAACTGCAGGGCACCCAGGGAGGGACAATACAATCGCTCTCGTTTCCCAACACTATTGGTGGCCGGGCATGAACGCTTGGATTGAACACTATGTTAAAGGATGTGCTGCGTGCCAACAAAATAAAATACGCACCTCGAAAGCGAAGGGACCGCTCTATCGCATTCCCGGGGACCCTAGCAAACGACCCTTCAACACCATTGCCATGGACCTAATTACGCAACTCCCCATGTCCAATGGCCAAGACGCAATACTAACGATAGTTGATCAAGGGTGTTCACGAGCGGCGATGTTTATCCCTTGCAATACGACAATCACCGGTGAAGGTATAGCTAAGTTGTACCTTCAGCACATCTTCCCCTGGTTCGGAGTGCCCTCCAGAATGATCTCTGACAGGGACCCACGCTTCACATCACACTTTGCCACCGCTCTCACCACCAAACTAAAAATCGATTGAAACATCAGCACAGCCTTTCATCCACAGATGGACAGGCTCTCAGAGTGTAAGAACCAGTGGGTAGAACAGTACTTGCGCCTTTACACGACAGCACGACAGGACAATTGGGATGAATGGCTCCCCATCGTGTCCTTTGTGCATAATAGGTGGCCAAATGCCACCACCAAGCTGAGTCCTCACAATGTGTTGCTGGGATACACGCCAATAGCAGCAGAAGCAATCATTCCAGAGACCAACAACGCGACAGCAGAAGACAGACAGGCGCTCCTCAAAGAGCACAGAAGCGCAGCGGTGCAAGCCCTCAACCAAACAGCACAGACGACGCCCCCGGCACAATACACAGAAGGAGAACAGGTCTAGCTCGAAGCTAAGTTCCTCACACTCCCATACCAGTCGGCCAAACTTGCCCCTAAGTGACATGGCCCCTTCAGAATCCTCAAACAAATTTCCTCAGTTGCCTACAAGCTCAAGTTGCCTGCCATGTGGACCATCCATCCAGTGTTCCACGCTTCCCTACTAACACCTTACAAAGAAACCTTGGAGCACGGGACAAACTATCAGCGACCACCACCAGAGATAGTTGAGGACCAAGAAGAGTATGAAGTGGAGCAAATCATCAGTCATCGCTTCCACAGGCGGCAGAAGAAGCTCCAATATCTCATCCGCTGGAAGGGTTACTCAGCGGCTGACGATACATGGGAACCTGCTGACCAGGTCTTCGTGGACGCCTTAGTAAAGGCATATCATCGCAAACACCCTCTAGAGGGCGCCAACACCTGACCTTGTCCACCCACATGCATGCGTGCTGCCATCACTGAATTCCTATGTCGTCCCCCATGTCCACTGACGAATTCTGGCAACGCAGAGTTGACGGCGCAGGCCGCTACTGGGACCCGTGGAACATATGCCCATGGGGCATCTGTTGCATCTGGGGGAGCCCCGAGCAAATCCACGGGCATAGGCAGTACTGCATGCCCTACAAAACAATCGACACGTCAGACGAGGGAAGTCTGCCGCGAAGGCACGAAGAAAACGTAAAAGGAGGGCGACCAGCTGAGTCTTCATGCCTCCTCCCGAGAAATTCTCCCTCCAGTCCCTCCTTCGCTCAGCCCCCTACACATCTCACAAGTTCCACGACTTCAAGCCTTGCTCCTGTCCGAGCAAAGACCTCATGCGCCCCCTCTCTCATTGCTGCAAGCCCCACATCACACACGCCCACGCCCTCCAGCACTCATACTTCTGTCACAAGTGATACTGCCACTACCATCAAAGTTTCTAAAGTCCCACTAGCTGAGTCATGCCTCAATTCAAACCAGCGAGCCCCTTCACCTCCACCGCAACCAGCCACCCCTACTGCTCCAACTGCCGTCAACGCTGCTCTGATCTGCAGCAACAGATCATCAAAGAATTCCATGAGCAATGCAACGTTGACAGCGACTTCGACCCCTGGTGCATTTGCGTGCATGGTCGTGAATGTATCATCGCGCGCAAGGGGATCCCGCATCTTTACCCCACTCTGTGTGGCCCCGTCGAAGCGGTCTACTGTGGCAGTGTACGCTTCACTGCCCTCGACACCGTGGCCGAAGAAATCATGGAGCAGAACAATCACCTCAAGAACCTGGAGCAATGCGCTGCTGCTCTCACGGATGCTCTCAACCGCAGTGCGGTTTCCATCTAGGAGGAGGGTGATGTCACGGTGCGGCTAGCCATCGGGCTATGTGAACCGCGGGGACATCAGGAGTCGAGGTTAAAACCCGAGGATAAGGCCAGGCATGGTCCTTGAGGGCAGATTCGGTGTTGAGGATCGGTAAGTATAGATGATGGACGTTCACTCTAGGATTCGGCACATGCGGACCGGCTATGCGGTCACGGTCCGGTGCACACGATACCACATGGACTATGGCTTCTAGGATGCCCTAGGAGCAGGATGATGAAGACAGAGCCCTGGAGTAAGCAGGATGACTGTGCATGACTAACGGTTAGTCATGGGCGATGAGTAAGAGCTTTGGAAGCTCTTTAGTATCACTCAGCATCAGTCAGTGCTTTAGTCAGTGCGCTGGATTAGGACTTCTGCTTTGTGAGCAGTCTAGTCGCTTACTGATTGTTCTCTTATTGTTCCTGATTACTGTACGCTTACTACTGTCGCATTACTGTACCATAGTTCGGACTACCGGCCCTTATGGCTGAGGGTATATAAGCGCATTAGGCGCTGGGCTTGGAGACTCTCTAAGTCAAGTCTCCTGTCTGCCCTGTACGCCTCCTTGTCTAGGAGAATACAGCATTTGTGACCTAGTCACCCCAGGGGGAGATTCGTGGCTTGTTTACCTTTCCTCGCAAGTGGGACTTGCAAGCGCTTGACTTGTTACTTCAGACTTGCTAAGGTCACGGCTCGCCGGTGACATCCGTGGAGAGAGCATGGAGTCCGGCAACTCATCCGTCTGGAAGCTGCTTGATAAAACAGGTGAAGCGGTTGCTGCCATCTTCACAAGGGATGTGGAAGGTAGGAATCCGCCCTGTGTTCTCGATATATCCTTCGGGGCACTGGGCGATGGAATCGTCCTTGTGGAGCGCCTCAATGGCGTCATCGAGCTGGGTGGTGAGGAGTTCTTCTTTCTGTTGGTGGAGGGTTTGGAGGGTGTGGACATGAGCATCATGGGACTGCTGCCTGATGACATTGATAGTGTTAATGAGGCCCCGGACCATGGCTCGGAGCTGGACAGTGGTGAGCATGGGGTTTGCTTCGACGATGGCTCGCATGGAGCCAGGGGATAAGGGTTCTTCCCAGTGGTCGCTGGTTTCAAGGGTGTGTAAGGGTCCTGGGACGGGGATCGGTCCGTCACCAGGCGGGTACTCCTCCTCAGAGGATGAGAGATGGTCTGGGAGTGTGGTGTTGGCTGTCGCAGGGGAGTTGACACAAGTGGGGGATGGAGACGGCTGGAGCGACGAGGAGGATCCATCAAGGAGCTCAGCAGACATAGCCTAGTTGTGGTATCGACAGCACCATTCTTTACAGAATGACCAGTGTTCGAGAGCGTGTGAATGGGTGTAGTGGGGTTTGCAACGGTGGGTAAGAGGGCAAGAGAGCACTTTGTGGGCACAAGGGCACAGTTTAAACTCGTGGAATTGGTGGGTGGTGTAGGGGGTAGAGCGGAGCAGGGACCTGAGGAACTGCTTCGACTGAGACTCCAGGGTGGATTGCTGGGGTTTTGGAGGCATGTACATCATCCTTTTATCCCCTGCAGTGGTCGGTGTTGGTGGTATTCCTGGATGAGGTCTGACGCATGCACCTGGTCAGCTGGTTCCCAGGTGTTGTCACTTTCTGGGTACCCCTTCCATTTGATGAGATACTGGAGCGCTCCACTCCTGCCACACCGTCAGTGACCCCTTATCTGCTCCACTTCATATTGCTCTTCTCCACCTATGAGGTCAGGGGGTGGCCGAGAATAGTTTGGTCCATGAGTTGTCGTTTCATGATAGGGCGATAGGAGAGAAGCATGGAATACGTCATGGATCTGCCAGGCAAGGGGGAGCTCCAATTGGTACGCCACTGGGGATATTTCCTTCTGGATCTTAAAGGGGCCATATCTTTTTGGAGTCAACTTGGAGCTTTGGTGGGGAAGTCGGAGATGAGTGGCTTCCAACCAGACCTGATCTCCTGGTTGGAATTGGGATGGAGGGGCTGTCCCAGCCTTCTTATTGATGGCCTGTGCTGCTTCCTGTCTTGCTTCCATCATTCGCTCCACTCTTTTCTCTGCCGTTTCATTGTCCGAGGGGGTGGTGCTTTGTGGAGTGAGGATAGGTTCGTACCCCAACAGGATTTGATTGGGTGATAACCCTGTGGTGGCGTTGGTCCGGTTATTATGTACTGCTGTGGCTATTGTGATCCATTGTGTCCAGTCTTCAGGGTGCATTGCTGTCACCGTTCGAAGGTATTGCTCCACCCATTGATTCTTTCGCTCCATCAGCCCATCTGTTTGGGGGTGGAAGGCAGTGGATAGATTCTGTGCAATTCCCAGTTTCTTTGTGAGCGCTCAGCCAAAGTGGGATGTGAACCAAGGGTCTCTGTCACTAATGACTTTAATGGGGGGTCCAAACCATCGATAGATATTGTCCAAGTATAGCTGAGCGATTCCTAGTCCCGTTATGGTTGTGGAGCACGGTAGGAACACTGCTGCTCTTGAGCATCCATGGTCTACAATGGTAAGGATGGCGTCAGTTCCTCTATGTGGGGGAAGTCCAGTGATCAGGTCCATTGCCACTGTCTTGAATGGTAGGGTGTGTTCCGTCGTAGGGATGCGATATAAAGGAGTGTGTTTTTGATGGGTGATTATTTTTGTCTGTTGGCATATTGCGCATCCTTTGATATAGTCTGCGATCCAAGTCTTCATTCCTGGCCACCAGTGGGTTTGTTGCACCTTTCGCAATGTTTCGTCTCTTCCAGGGTGTCCTGCCGTAGGTGTGTCATGTGCCTTACTGACGATTGCTCTTTTGACTTCTTTGACGTTTGGCACGATGGTTTGTCCTTGGGCAGTGGTGGCCACCCGTATTCGGTGTGGGGGTATCAGGACGATGTCTTTGTTGTCTTCTGCTCCTTGGTCCACTCCAGGGGGTTGGGATAGTGCATCAGCAGTGGTGTTAGTCTTCCCAGGTATGTATTCCAGTTCATAGTCATATTCTTGTAAGTCTGCATGCCATCTGGCTGTCTGTCAGTTTAGGTTTCTTGGGGACTTCCAGTATTGCAAGTTGGCGTGGTTGGTGCAGATGATAAAGGGGGTTTTGGTCCATCCCAGATAGTGTCGCCAGTGAGCTAGAGCCTTCATTACTGCCAGTAATTCGCGTTCGTGGATGTCATAGTTTCGTTCAGTGGGTGTAAAGGTGGCTGAGTAGTAGGCAATGGGGTGGAGGACTGGTTTGTGGTGTTTAGCTAGTGTAGGGGTGGTGTGTTCTCCCTCTTGCGAGAGTATGGCGCCCACACCATAAGCAGAGGCATCAACCTGGAGCACAAAGTGTTTGTCAAAGTCCGGTTGATTGAGGACGGGGCTGCTACACATGCAAGTTTTAAGGTCCTCAAAAGCATGTTGGTGGGCAGGGGTCCAGTGCCAAATAGTAGCCTTTTTAGTCAAGTCTAGGAGAGGTCGAGCAATATCAGAGTAATTGGGAACGAAGTAACGATAGTAACCAGTGAAGCCCAGGAATTTGCGCACATCAGTAGGGGTTCTCGGGGGGGTCCAGTTGGCAATGCCCTGGAGCTTCTTTGGGTGCATCTTCAGTTGGTTGTTGCCCACAATAACTCTGAGGTATTCAATTTCCTTTTGCTCAAACTCACACTTCTCCGGCTTGAGATAGAGATCATTTTGTTCCAGTTTGTTGAGTATATTGTGCACATAGTTCCAGTGTCGTTGCACATGTTGGACCTCCGTTTCATGGGGGTATCGGGCTGTATGGATGGCCAAGTCATCCATATAGACAGAGAACCATCCTTGGCCCACCTCACTTCGGAAGATGGTGTTCATCATCATTTGGAAGGTAGCATGGGAGTTGGTAAGGCCAAAGAACATAACCGTGGGTTCGAACAATCCTTCTGGAGTGAGGAAGGCAGCTTTCCATTTGTCGCCCTTCTTGATGCGAACATTGTTGTACCCCCATCGAACATCGAACTTAGTGAAGAGTGTGCATCCACTAAGCCGGTTGATTACCTGGGGAATGAGAGGGGAGACATTGCGGTTTTGTTTAGTCCATTTGTTGATAGGTCGATAATCCTGCACTGGTTGCAGCTTGCCATCCTTCTTTTTAACAAAGAAGAAACTGGCCGCATAGGGGGATTTGGAATTCCGGATAGTGCCTCTGGACAAGTGCTCCTGCACAAACTTGTGAGCCTCTAGTTTCTCTTCCTGGGTAAGGGGGTAGAGTTGTCCTGGTAGTGTGGAAGGTGCACCGGGTAGGAGTTCGATAGCATGGTCCCATATTGTGTACTGTGGGAGTTGTTGTGATTCTTGTTCACTGAACACCTTGGCATGCCTTTGGTATTCTTCTGGGACTTTTGGGACGTTGGTGGTTTCTGGGGTGTTAAGTGTGATTTTTCCAATGAAGTATTGATCCCTGGAGAGTGGTCGAGGGATGTTCTTTGTTCT
>QLOT01002040.1:0-11494 GCA_003313875.1 Russula aff. compacta
GATCTTCTTCTTTGGATTTAGGGCTGGGGCGCAGGGCCCATAACCTGATGAAGCGCAGCGAGATTTGAAGATAAGATAACGCTAAATAGATAGCATTCAGATGTGGGGACACAATCTGAGATTATGTATTTATCTAAATAGATAGCGCTAGTACACGCACGTTAGTATCTGTAGGTAGGAATACAGTAAGAAATACTCACTTCAGATGTGGGGACACAATCTGAAGTGTTACTATCATAGGAAGCGTCCTTAAGTACAGTAAAACTAGGGTAAGGAGCGTGCAATATAGGGCATAAGGCCCAGTGTAGTAGGGAGCGTTATCGTATATGAGATGTCTCTAATCATTAATCTATATTACGCATATTGTAGCAATTCATAAGATTGATCGTGGAGTCCGATCACGCTAAGCGAGGCGATCGAGGCCGATTGCCTAAATCGGTCAGATGCGTGGATACGCGCTCCGACACCGAATTGGGCATACCATGTTGCAAACTATAAGGGAGTTAGGTGAGGAACCGTGGACGTGCGCGTTATTTGTCTGTAGGACAATATTACACTCAGTCTCGCGTGTACAGCGTGATAGCTATGATGTTATTTACCTGTAGGACAATATTACACTACAGGACATGTCAATGGAAAGTATGGTACTGTAAACAGGAATGCTCACCTCAGTCTTGCGCGTACAGCGCAATAGCTGAGGTGATGGCTATTCTACATTTCTACTATTTAACTAAGAGCGGCCTTTAGGCCCAAGGGTATGGTATCAACTAGTAGTCTACATGAACTAACTACTAGTAGAGTAAAGGGCGGGTGGCATAGTCCCCGCGTACAGTGTCTGTATTTTCTTGTATATATACTGTGTGCTAAGTACTACGGTATATGTATGTGCTTTATCTACGCAAGCCGATCTGCTCCGGCGTTCCAACGCTCTGATCCGAGCTCAAGTTCAACACTCCCCCTCATTTCATGCGCAGTCTGAGTTCTGCAATGAAATGCTCTACCTTGACTGAAGGCAAAGCCTTGGTGAGGGGGTCGGTGACTGTGGCGTCGATCGGGCAATAAATGAGGCATGGGGATCGTCGTTTGATCTCCCAGCCTGTGAAGTGGTGTCGCACGTCCATGTTCTGCGTGCGTGTGTGGTACTGGTGGTTGCGCGTGAGCGCGGTTGCTGCCTGAGTGTGTGAGAAGAGGGGGATGGTCTCCTGCTGCTTGGAGGACCACGGAATGGCGCCGCCATCGGCGAGGGATGCGTCGCCCATCATGGCACGCCTATCCTCGGCCTTGCTGCCGCCTGCGTTGGTGTAACCCTCGAGGGTTCGCCTCATCTCTCCGTATGGCAGCCTGGGGTCGCGCGTGCTGTCCAAGTCGCGGTAGATCCTCTTGATGGCCTCCCAGTGCATGGGACCAGTGTTCGTGGCGGACCTAGCCACGGTCGCGACTGTGTACGCGATGTCCAGGCGAGTGGCGAGCGCTGCCCAATTCGGCGCGCCGACGGCCTCGTGATACGGCACGTCGCGCATGGCAGCGGGCTCAGCCGCGCTCACGGATGCTTGCTCGGTCATGGATCGTATTGGTGTGCCCATGTGCATGGGCTCTGGGAAGTGGTAGTGGCGAAAGATGGCGTCGATGTGCGCCTGCTGGAATGAGTGAGTGGGGCCGCTCGCACAGTCGTGCTGGGTCTCAATGCCGAGCGTCCAGTGATGCTTGCCCGGGTCAGTGACCTCGAGATGCTGATGCAGGCCGTCAGTTAGCTCCTCAGTGAGCTCCTTGCTGCTAGCGGCAGTCGTGCTGTCATCCGCATGGACCGCGGCGACCGTGACCTTCTTCAGGTCCTTGTCCGCCTTGTATGGTATGGCCCAGTCAACTGACCATTGTCTGTAATCTGGGGAGATGAAAATCGATGTTAATTTTTTGGTACCGGTGGTGGCCGGACTGCTTGAGGCGCAGCACGAGACTGCTGGCGCTCTGTGCCTTGTAGTAGGCGGCGTTGCCTGTGGCGTCCGTTTGGGCCTTCAAGGAAAGCCCGCTTGGATCCTGTGACATTCGCCCCTGCTGGCACTTCCTCAAGCTCCCATGCTCCTGCGGCCTTCAACGTGGCCGGCTCCTCAAGCTTGGGCTTCTCCCGGGGTGGCCAATCAGGCCCGCATTTCGCCTCAATGAGCGTGCGAGGCTCGGGCGGCTCCGCTTTGGCAGTCTCGGCCATGGACACGCGCTCAAGACCGTGAAAGTCTTCAAGCGATGCTGGTGCGCCGTTGATCGCCGTCAATGCTCCCCCTGCTCCCTCTGCGTCTTCTGGTGTTAACCCTGGTATTTCAGGGTCTGGAGGTTCGGGCTGGGAGGCTCTGTGCATTCGGCTGGTGCCTTCCCCTGTCTGCAAGCCCCGGACGATGCTCGATGGCTTCCGGATGCGCCTGGAGCGCCACCGCTGGGTGAGTGGTTCTGCGCGCTGCTCAGGCTGACTCGCGTGCATAGGGGTCCGCTTTTGGGTGCTATTGGGCACGTCGGGAACGTCGGGCACGGGTGGAAATGGAAAATCTGAGGGGGCGGCAGCCTGCTCGCTGCCCAGGACTGGTAAGTTTTGCTCCCCCTCGAGCAGTGCTGATGCCCCGAAAAGGGTGTTTCTTTTGACAGTGACGTTGCCCGGGTCAGGCCAAGGGACCTGGTGCGCCTTTGCATCGACGTCAAGTCCGGGCCAGGGCGCCTTGCACATGCGCACGTCTAGCTTCGGGCTGTCGGCGTTGCGTGCCCAGACGATGGTGCCCCGCGTTTGGAGGGCTGACAGGTCCGGTGGTCGACCGTACAATGCCTTCAATGGCATCTTGCTGTTGAGCGCATGCGTGGCCGACGAATTCTCCAGACAAGGGGCATGCCTCAGTGCCTTGCCCCGCAATATTTTGGGCAGGCCACTTGCATGTGTGGGGACACGGCTGACTTGCTCCCCCTCCGGAGGTATAAGGCCGGGATGCCTTGCACCTGTATGGGTGTGATAACCCATTTCGTCCAGTGCCTCGACGGACACCGGGGTATGACTGACTGCCGGCGCGTGCAGCGCTGCATGAGGGGTAAGTTCTGGCTCTTCCTCCCCATTCGGCATTTGGATGACGAGGGTTTCGCGCCCTCTTTCAGGGAGTCTTTTCTGGTTGGCGGGGTTCAGGGAGGCAGGCGGGATGAGGGGTGAGTAGGTAGTGAGATCGGATTGGTAGGAGCTGCTGTGTTGCCTTGCGCCCGAGTCGTGTAACTCGATGCCAATACAACCATCTTCGCCCTCATCGGCTGGTGTGATAGCAGTGCCCACCTCAATCTCCTGCTCAAGCTCAAAGCCCAAGACTTTCTCCCCCTCCGAGTGCCATGCGATGGCGCCTTTCTCTGGTGCAACCAGGGGCGGGTCCGGCTCCGCGCCAACAATGCGCGCGAGGACCTCCTCCGCCGCTTCCTCCTCCTCCGAGTGCCGGGGATCTTCGCATTCACCTGATGCGACCAGGAGCGGGTCCGGCTCGGTGCCAGCGATGCGTGCGAGGTCCTCCTCCATTTCCTCTTCCTCCGAGTGCCAGGGATCATCGCATACATCTGATGCGGCCAGGAGCGGGTCCGGCTCGGCGCCAGCAATGCGCACGAGGTCCTCCTCCGCTTCCTCTTCCTCCACCTCGGAGTGCCATGTAATGGCGTCTTCGTGGTCAGTTGGGGTGCCCAGGAGCAGATCAGGCTCGCCACCGATGGTGTGCGCGAGGTCTTCGTCTGCCTCCTCCTCTTCCCAGTGCCACGTGTTGGCGCACTCATCTGATGTGCCCAGCAGTGGGTCCGGCTCCGTGCCGACAATGCGCGCGAGATCCTCATCCACCGCCTCTTCCACGGCCATCCAGAACCCGTCGCCCTCAAAGTCATAGGCAACAATGGCGTTCACAGAGCCGGCTGGTTTGTTCTCCGGTTTGGAGGGTGTGCTTGGTGCCTGCGTGGCCTGTGTGCCTGCGCTCTTGCCCGTTTCTTTCTTCGGGGAGCGGCATTCCTTTGCCCAGTGTCCGGGCTTGCCACAGTTGTGGCACTTGCCCTTGCGGCGCTTCCGTCCTCCTTCAGAGTCGGTTGCGGCTAGGGCCTCGTCAGTGGCCTCCTTCCCCCCTTGGTTCCCCTGTCCCTTCGCACGCCGGAGCTTTAACCGGTCGGCCTCCTCGCAGATGTGATTGACCAGTTTGTCAATATCATTGAAGGTGGAACCTAGTGAGACCAAGATGGTCGATGCGAATGTGGCTAGTTCGCCTGGGATGCCCTGGAGGATGGTGCGCTCGTATTCGCGCTCTGTGATGGGTACTCCAGCGGCTGCTAATGACTCCTTTTTGTAGTTGAGGTTCCCTAGGAACTCTTGGACGTCCCCCCCCTTTGCGCAAGTCGTTGCCATGAAGGACTTATGGAGGTCAGCTTGCGCAAACTTGCTCTTGGCCTGGTACACGTTGGAGATGAGTTCCCACCGGTCGTGAGCGGTGTCGCAATTGACCAGGCGTATCGCGGTGGTGTCGGGCAGGCGCTGGGACAGGAGGTAGCTGGCCACAGCGTCCTCATGCTCCCACTTCTCTCCAGCTTCGGTTTCTGCACTCGTGGGATTACTGGGGTCTAATGGCGTAGGTCTCAGCCGACTGCCAGTGAAGTAGCCCCACCGGCCAGTGATGAACATGGAGTCCTTGAAGCGCATCTTGAAGATGGCCCAGTTTGAGCCGTCAGTCTCTAGCCACGGGATGATGGCGGGAGGTAGCTGTTCCGTGATAGACATGATGGGGGCAGGCTTGGTCGCAGGCATGGGTGTATTAGATGATTTAGCGGGCTAGGGCAGGGCCCATAACCTGTTGCAAACTATAAGGGAGTTAGGTGAGGAACCGTGGATGCGCGCGTTATTTGTCTGTAGGACAATATTACACTACAGGACATGTCAATGGAAAGTATGGTACTGTAAACGGGAATGCTCACCTCAGTCTCACGCGTACAGCGCGATAGCTGAGGTGACGGCTATTCTACGTTTCTACTATTTAACTAAGAGCGGCCTTTAGGCCCAAGGGTATGGTATCAACTAGTAGTCTACATGAACTAACTACTAGTAGAGTAAAGGGCGGGTGGCGTAGTCCCCGCGTACAGTGTCTGTATTTTCTTGTATATATACTGTGTGCTAAGTACTACGGTATATGTATGTGCTTTATCTACGCGAGCCGATCTGCTCCGGCGTTCCGACGCTCCGATCCGAGCTCAAGTTCTACATACCGACGCTGACCCAGTAAGCACCGGTCTGCCTCAAGCCCTGATCCGGCTCAACACTCATATCATGTTCTCGCCAGGAGTTGGCTGATAACGGTCAAGATAATATCGTTGCAGCACTCGAGCACCATGACCGTGTAATCCAGATTGACCTTTAACATTTTCAATTCGAAATACTCTCCGCCATGACACGGAATGTCACCGCCAAGGTTTTGGCCGCAACAATAGATCAAGTCGATAGTTGCCTAGTAGTTCTTTAAGTGGTTGAGCTAAGTCTCACAGCGACTTAGACGACTGATAGAGTAGGAGTTACCGCTTGCTGCACTACAATGCAGTAGCCACTCCTCCGAGGTGAAAGGGGGAAAGGGAAAGGGGAACGGTATGAATTGAGACAGGAGACTCAACTTGCCATCTTGGGGATGTCAAGGAGTCCTACTTATACTACAAGACAAGTACTAATAATAACTATGCCAGTGCATTGCTCCACTATGACTAGGTATCCTAAGAATAACTACTCCACAGTGAGTCATGATCCGGTACAGTAATAGAACACTCCACAATGACTCTGATATCGTACAATAATAGCACAGCTCCACAGTGACTCACCGCTCCACTATGACTCGTGGACTTCTCCATATGGCCAGTTCCAGAACTTACAGGAGCGCGGTGCACAGCACCACTCCAGGCCGGTTGCATCACTCCTCTGCTAGTATGGACATCCACGTCCTGAACCAGGGTTCAGCGCCACGCGCCTCTGCCCGCCTCGTCTCCCAAGTTGTTGGGGGTGTCGATATGTTTCCAGGTGCTTGACCTTGTCCGCGATGCGGGCCGCGACAAGGCGTTCTTCGCAGAGTGCACGGGCACTCTGGGCTGCCTGGAGCTCGCCTTCCAGGGCGCAGATCTTGCCTTTGAGTTGCTCGGCTTCTTCGTCGTGCCTCCTATACCTCCTGACTTCTGCTGAGGCTTCCCAGTCGTCCAGATCGGCAATAGCTTGCTCCAGAATCGCGTAATCTTCGGGGGTACCCCACAGCTTGCGCCTGAACCAACTGGGGAGGGGCTCCAGCGGCTTGTCTCCGAAATAGTTTGGAGTGGCATAGAGGTCAATGATATGGGCTGTGGAGGGGTCTGTGGAGAGAGCATGGAGTCCGGCAACTTGTCCGTCCGGAAGCTGTTTGATAAAGCAGGCGAAGCGGTTACTGCCATCCTCACAGGGAATATGGAAGGTGGGGATCCGCCCAGTGTTCTCGATGTATCCTTCGGGGCACTGGGCGATGGAATCATCCTTGTGGAGCGCCTCAATGGTGTTGTCGAGCTGGGTGGTAAGGAGTTCTTCTTTCTGTTGGTGGAGAGTTTGGAGGGTGCGGACATGAGCATCGTGGGATTGCTGCCTGACGACAATAGTGTTAATGAGGCCTTGGACCATGGCCCGGAGCTGGACAGTGGTGAGCATGGGGTTAGCTTCGACGATGGCTTGCATGGAGCCAGGGGACAAGGGTTCCTCCCAGTGGTTGCTGGTCTCGAGAGTGTGAAGGGGTCCTGGGACAGGAATTGGTCCGTCACCAGGCGGGTACTCCTCCTCAGAGGACGAGAGATGGTCTGGGAGTGTGGTGTTGGCTGTCATGGGGGAGTTGACACAGGTGGGGGATGGAGACAGCTGGAGCGACGAAGAGGATCCATCAAGGAGCTCAGTAGACATAGCCTAGTTGTGGTATCGGCAGTATCACTCTTTGCAGAAGGACCAGTGTTCAAGGGCATGTGAGTGGGTGTAGTGGGGTTTGCAGCGATGGGTGAGGGGGCGAGAGAGCACTTTGTGGGCGCAGGAGCACGGTTTGAACTCGTGGAATTGGTGGGTAGTGTAGGGGGCAGAATGGAGCAGGGACCTGAGGAATTGTTTCGACTGAGACTCCAGGGTAGATTGCTGGGGGTTCGGAGGTGTGCCCATTGTCCTTTTATCTTCAGCAGTGGTCGGTGTTTGTGGTATTCCCAGATGAGATCCGATGCATGCACCTGATCAGCTGGTTCCCAGGTGTTGTCACTTTCTGGGTATCCCTTCCATTTGATGAGATACTGGAGTGCTCCACTCCTGCCACGTCGTCGGTGACTCCTTATCCGCTCCACTTCATATTGTTCTTCTCCACCTATGAGGTCAGGGGGTGGTCGAGAATAGTTTGGTCCCTGAGCTGTCATTTCATGATAGGGCGATAGGAGAGAAGCATGGAATACGTCATGGATCTGCCAGGCGAGGGGGAGCTCCAATTGGTACGCCACTGGGGATATTTCTTTCCGGATCTTGAAGGGGCCATATCTCTTTGGAGTCAGCTTAGAGCTCTGATGGGGGAGTCGAAGATGAGTGGCTTCCAACCAGACCTGGTCTCCTGGTTGGAACTGGGACGGAGGGGCTGTCCCAGCCTTCTTGTTGATGGCTTGTATTGCTTCTCGTCTTGCTTCTATCATTTGCTCCACTCTTTTCTCCGCCGTTTCATTATCCAAGGGGGTGGTACTTTGTGGAGCGAGGACAGGTTCGTACCCCAGCAGGATTTGATTGGGCGATAGCCCTGTGGTGGTATTGATCCGGTTATTGTGTACTGCTGTGGCCATTGTGATCCATTGCGTCCAATCTTCAGGGTGCATTGCTGTCACCGTTCGAAGGTATTGCTCCACCCATTGATTTTTCCGCTCCGTCAGCCCATCCGTTTGGGGATGGAAGGCAGTGGATAAATTCTGTGCGATTCCTAGCTTCTTTGTGAGTGCTCGGCCGAAATGGGATGTGAACTGAGGGTCTCTGTCGCTGATGACCCTAGTGGGGAGTCCAAACCATCGATAGACGTTATCCAGATATAGCTGAGCAATCCCTAGACCAGTTATGGTTGTGGAGCATGGTAGGAACACCGCTGCTCTTGAGCATCCGTGGTCTACAATGGTAAGGATGGCGTCAGTTCCTCTATGTGGGGGGAGTCCAGTGATCAGGTCCATTGCCACTGTTCTGAACGGTAGGGTGTGTTCCTTTGTGGGGATGCGATATAAAGGGGTGCGTTTCCGGTGGGTGATTATCTTCATTTGTTGGCATACTGCGCATCCTTTGATATAGTCTGCGATCCACGTCTTCATTCCTGGCCACCAGTGGGTTTGTTGCACTTTTCACAGTGTTTCATCTCTTCCAGGGTGTCCTGCCATTGGTATGTCATGTGCCTTGCTGACGATTGCTCTTTTGACCTCTTTGACATTTGGCACGATGGTTTGTCCTTGGGCAGTGGTGGCGATCCGTATCTGGTGTGGGGGTATCAGGACAATGTCTTTGTTGTCTTCTGCTCCTTGGTCCACTCCAGGGGGTCGGGATAGTGCATCGGCAGTGGTGTTAGTTTTCCCAGGTATGTATTCCAGTTCATAGTCGTATTCTTGTAGATCTGCATGCCACCTGGCCGTTCGTCGGTTTAGGTTTCTCGGGGACTTCCAATACTGCAGGTTGGCATGGTCAGTGCGGATGATGAAGGGCACCTTGGTCCATCCCAGGTAATGTCGCCAGTGAGCTAGAGCCTTCATGACTGCCAGTAGTTCTCGCTCATAGATGTCATAGTTTCATTCG
Organism: Russula aff. compacta; assembly: GCA_003313875.1. Classification (NCBI taxonomy): domain Eukaryota; kingdom Fungi; phylum Basidiomycota; class Agaricomycetes; order Russulales; family Russulaceae; genus Russula; species Russula aff. compacta. Next base: position 8,819 of record QLOT01002040.1, read on the forward strand.
GTGGGTGTGAAGGTGGCTGAGTAATAAGCAATGGGGTGGAGGACCGGTTTGTGGCGTTTGGCTAGTGTAGGGGTAGTATGTTCTCCCTCCTGCGAGAGTACGGCGCCCACGCCGTAAGCAGAGGCATCAACCTGGAGTACAAAACGTTTGTCAAAGTCCGGTTGGTTGAGGACTGGGCTGCTGCACATGCGAGTCTTGAGTTCCTCAAAAGCTCGTTGGTGGGTGGGTGTCCAGTTCCAGACAGTAGCTTTCTTAGTCAAGTCTAAGAGGGGCCGGGCAATGCCAGAATAGTTGGGGACGAAGTAGCGATAGTAACCAGTGAAGCCCAGGAATTTACGCACGTCCGTGGGGGTTCTTGGGGGAGTCCAGTCAGCGACGCCTTGGAGCTTCTTTGGGTGCATCTTCAGTTGGTTGTTGCCCACAATAACCCCAAGGTATTCAATTTCCTTCTGCTCAAACTCGCATTTTTCCGGCTTGAGGTAGAGATCGTTTTGTCCTAGTTTGTCGAGTATGCTGTGAACATAGTTCCGGTGGCGCTGTATGTGTTGGGCCTCTGTTTCATGGGGGTATCAGGCTGTGTGGATGGCCAAGTCATCCATGTAGACAGAGAACCATCCTTGGCCCACCTCACTTCGAAAAATGGTGTTCATCATCATTTGGAAGGTGGCAGGGGAGTTGGTAAGGCCAAAGAACATAACCGTGGGTTCGAATAATCCTTCTGGAGTGAGGAAGGCGGCTTTCCATTCGTCGCCCTTCTTGATGCGAACATTGTTGTACCCCCATCGGACATCAAACTTGGTGAAGAGTGTGCATCCGCTAAGTTGGTCGATTACCTGGGGAATGAGAGGGGAGACATTGCAGTTTCGTTTAGTCCATTTGTTAATAGGTCGATAATCCTGTACTGGTCGCAACTTGCCATCCTTCTTTTTGACAAAGAAGAAACTGGCCGCATAGGGGGATTTGGAGTTCCGGATAGTTCCTCTGGACAGGTGTTCCTGTACAAACTTGTGAGCCTCCAGTTTCTCTTCTTGGGTAAGAGGATAGAGTCGTCCCGGTAGCGTGGAAGGTGCACCAGGTAGGAGTTCGATAGCATGGTCCCATATTGTGTATTGTGGGAGTCGTTGCAATTCTTGTTCACTGAATACCTTGGCATGCCTTTGGTATTCTTCTGGGACTTTTGGGGCATCGGTGGTTTCTGGGGTGTTAAGTGTGACTTTCCCAATGAAGTATTGATCCCTGGAGAGTGGTCGAGGGACGTTCTTCGTTCTGGGGACGAATCGGGCCTTGTGTGCATTAGGGGCCCTTAGGACAATCGGCAGTTGGGTGGTGTCGATCCACCCTTGTTTCCAGTCGATCTTGGGTTGGGTAGCAGCAAACCAGGGGTAGCCTAATATCGCTTTGTGTTCCCCTAGGTCTGACAGGAAGAATCGATGTTTGGTGCGTTGGGTTCCCGTCTGGATTTCCAGGTCTGTGTAATACTTGAGCTGCCGCTTTTGTTTTCTGTCCCGTCGACATTGTATAGTGGTCTTGGTTTCTCCAGTTGCTTGATGGGTAGTTGAAGCCATTTTGCATACTGCAGGTTCATGAAGTTTTCTGTAGCCCCTGAATCGATGAGGGCTATTCCGTCGGCTCTTTTTGTGATCAAATGTGCATAGAATCGAACAGTCATCGATTTCCGAGCAGATATATACACATTATCACTGTTGCTTCGCCTAATCAGTGCCGCTCTGATCAGGCAGTGGGAAAATCCTCAGCTATGCCCATCTCATGGGCAAGGCGTTCTTTCTCCGCCATCGACATCCTTTCCAGGTGTGCACGCACTGTGGCTACAGTGTCGTTCATTGCTGGGCCTGGTAGGTCTTCTTCTTCTTCTGGGTCGAAGTCCATATAGTTGACTCGTTTCTTGGTGGTGTCTCTTTGTGGGCAGTTGCGCGCGAAGTGTCCTATTTTGCCACAGGTAAAACAGGCATTATTCCCTGTTCCCTGGGCCACTTGGCCTTGGAGGTTTCGGTCGTTCGTTTGTGGTCTTTGTCTCCAATTGCCTTGGTTTCTATTGCGCCAATTGGTAGGGGCGCGGCTTCTTCCTATGTCCATTGGGACAGGGACATTGTTCATGGATGGGGGTGCAGTGGAAGAGTTGTATACTGGTCGGCTGGCTTGTCCTCCTTGGTAGTTTCCAGGTCTGGTGAAGAAGGGTCGTCTGATGGGGTTGTTAAGCCGCTGATAGGTGTTGCCTCCTCCTTGGTATCCCTGATGCTTTGATATTCCTTCGATTAGAGACTTTCCTTGCGCTAGATGTTTGACTCGTTCCTTGAGGGATTGGTAGTCCATAGGGAAAGGGGGTTTAAGGGTGTCCCGCAGGATGGACTCTGGCAGCCCCTTGAGGAACATATTGAATGTTTCTTGGTTGCCTTGAGTGTAGTTGGCTTTTTGGGCCAGCCCTTCAAATTCGGCTACATAGGCATCATAGTCGTTGTTCCTCATCTTGCATTTCTCGAGTTTGATCCTGGCACGTTGAGGGGCTTGAGTGTCCTGGAATTGTTCTCTAAACTCCACTAGGAATTGATCCCATAGTGCTTTGATGTTATCCGCCACTGGGTCGAGTGCATTGAGCCAAGCTCCCATGTCTCTAACCCATTGGGCTGGTTCTTCGCCTTTGATGAGAGTGAGGGTGAA
>QLOT01002045.1:0-15547 GCA_003313875.1 Russula aff. compacta
CATACTCCATGACTGATTCTCCCTCAAATGCTACCGAAGCAGCCGGCATGGAAAGGACCCCCTACCATGAGGCGATTGGTAGTCTCATGTACGCATCCATCGCCACTCGTCCCGATATCGCTCACGCCGTCTCTGCCCTTTCACATTTTCTTGACAACCCTGGACAACTCCATTGGGAGGCCGTCAAGCGCATCTTCCGCTACCTAGCGGGGACCAGAACTCTTGCTCTCACCTACGGTGGGGAGCATCACGACCCTATTGGCTATACTGACGCGGACGGAGCCTCAGAAGAGCATCGTCATGCGATCTCCGGGCATATCTTCCTCATTGATGGAGGAGCCGTTTCCTGGTACTCACAAAAACAGGAGATCATTACCCTTTCCACAGCCGAAGCTGAGTACGTCGCGGCAACCCACGCAGCTAAGGAAGCCATTTGGCTCCAAAGGCTCATCTTCGAACTCTTTTCCCTCCCCACTTCCCCGACTACGCTCTTTTGCGACAACCAAGCTGCCATCAAGCTCGCCACAACCGACAACTTCCATGCCCGAACCAAACACATCGATATCCGGTACCATTTCATCCGACAGGCCATCAGCGATGGCACCATCACCCTCACGTATTGCCCAACTGACGACATGGCAGCTGACTTCCTCACAAAGTCACTACCCAAATGGAAGGTCGCCACTCACGCTTGCACGCTCGGACTGCGTCGCATTTGAGGGGGAGTGGTGAATTAGCACGACTGTTCTTCTTTTACAATAGCTTCACACCGCCGGACGGCCATGCTTTTTCCCTAAAAGGGTTTTTTAATGCAAGACGTCTCGAGTGCCATTTACTATACAAATACCTTACCCTTTGACTTATGCACATACAATAGGCAAACGCAAGCATCCAAGCGTTTTGACTCAGATGCTCAGTCTCACTCCTTGTGACTGGTCTCACTAGGTGTCTCACTGTGGCCACGACGTGTAGTACAATAAAGGTACCATAGTATAAAGTAGCGCTGCGAGTAGTCTACAAAATGCATCTAGTTCTGTCTCCAAAGCCTGCCTCATCTGCCCTCTACCCACTTTACAAAGAATCTTCCTCTCGCCTCCATTGTCTTCACTCCTCTTGTCGTCGCTCGGTCGTCTCGATCACTACTGCGTGATCCTCGTCTTTGCTGCTCCATAACCATTCTTTATATCCTTCCTCCTCCATTGGTTGTTCCTGTGATGGCGCCATCTTCTTCTGCCATTGCCTGGCTTTCTTCTGGCGTTTCCTTTCTTCCTTCGTAAGGATTTGAGGTTGGGCTTTGGCTTTTCGCGAGGGAATGAGCATATCTTGGGGAACGCCTTTTGCATCAGTCCATGCTGTGCCATTCTTTTCGCACAATCTCTGGAGGATCTTGTTCGTCCTGGTGATTCGGATGGCTCTGTCCTTGGCCGCCTCATAGGTTTGAAACCTGGTAGGCATCCTTGCCTTTACACTTGGAGCGAGTCCTTGGATAAAGCGCTCCACGCATTCTATTCCCTTCAGGGGTCGTTCGCCAGTATCGTAGGCTTTCTCGAAGTTGGCGATGTACTCATCTATGAATGGCCACTTCATCTCTACTCTGGCATCACGCTGCCATCGTCCTTTTGGCATGAATTGTTCAAAGAAGGCTTGCACAAAGACTTCGCCCACGGTGGGTCTTCGCGGTCTTGTCTTTCCAGCCAGTCCAACTGCTGGTCGACCCATTCATCTATGGCTCCACCTCTGATGTAGGCGAGCATGAGGGCAGCTCTTGAAACTGGAGAAGCTAGTGCTGGTTCATTGTCATGAGCTATAAAGTATGCTGCACATTGGTAGATGAAGTCCTCAGCTTCGGAGGGGCTCCCCTTGAATATTTTTGGCATCTTCACTGCCGCTTCATTCTTCGATGGAGGTTCGGCTTTCTGCATCTCTTGCAGCTGTTTCTGCTTCAATTCTTCTACCTCTTGTTTGAGGACTTCCTTTCGCATGTATTGCAGTACCATAAGTGGTAGCATCGTGGATGGATAAGAAGTCGAGTCTAATGTCACCGGTCGATACCGTGACCTTAGCAAGTCTGAAGTAACAGGTCGAACACTCGCAAGTCCTACTTGCAAGAAAAGGTAAACAAGCCATGAATCTCCCCCTGGGGTGACTAGGTCACAAACGCTGTATTCTCCTAGACAAGGAGGCATACAGGGTGGACAGGAGACTTGACTTAGAGAGTCTCTAGCCCAGCGCCTAATGCGCTTATATACCCTCAGCCATATGGGCCAGTAGTCCAAATTATGGTACAGTAATGCGACAGTAGTAAGCGTACAGCAATCAGGAACAATAAGAGAACAATCAGTAAGCGACTAGACTGCTCACAAAGCAGAAGTTCTAATCCAGCGCACTGACTAAAGCACTGACTGATGCTGAGTGATACTAAAGAGCTTCCAAAGCTCTTACTCATCGCCTCTGACTAACCGTTAGTCATGCACAGTCATCCTGCTTACTCCAGGGCTCAGTCTTCGTCATCCTGCCCCTAGGGCATCCTAGAAGCCATAGTCCATGCGGTATCGCATGCGCCGGACCATGACCACATAGCCGGTCCACGCATGCCGAATCCTAGTGAGAACGTCCATCATCTATACTTACCGATCCTCAAACACTGAATCTGCCCTCAAAGACCACGCCTAGCCTCATCCTTGGGCTCTAACCTCAACTCCTGATGTCCCCGCGGTTCACGTAGCCTCGTGGCTAGCCGTGCCGTGACACTTCTGCTCTCAATTCTGTTGTGGTATGTAGTTAGCGAATGACATTCTGTTCTTATTTCTTACCCTGATGCTAACAATCTACTTTGTATTCTGTTCTAGACCATTCCAATTCCTCAGAGCACCACGGATGCTACACATCTCATTCAGTGAGCCCACGAAAAACGTAAGGGTGCCTTGAACAAAGCCAAGCTCACAGACGCAAAGTTTCGAGAGGCATTGATTAAGGCAAAGTTATGCCACTCCAGGTCCCAATGCGCAAAGAAGTCTCTAAATGCTGCCAACGCCTATCTCACACACGTTCGATGGACTCTTAAGTGAAGCAAATACAAGGATGTCTTGCTGCAACGTTCATCTCATGTTGTAACTGTAATGGATGGGGAACTTCATGGTATGCAAGGTATGTGTATGGTGTTACCTGATCATATATGACTGACTGTACTCGGCGTAGTAAATCATTTTGTCGATATTCCAGGTGGCACACTTGCTATAGCCCTTGATTAGATGCCATTTCCCTCAGAAGCACTAGCATCTTGTGTTTTCATGCTAAATCATGTATTCCATTTCACTAATGGCATGTATCCTCAACTCTACGTATATACGTGCATCGGAGACAGACCAAGTACAGTTTCTGCCGATATCAAAAGGTCTGAATAACATGACGACAAAATCCTGTCCATGTCTGCCCCGCCTACATCCGTCTGCACATGCACCCCTGCCTCCTGCACCCAAATGCACCTGGCTATGATGCATGGAAGTGGGTGAGTAATCATTTATTTTTCATTATTTTTGTTCGCGATTGCAAGCTACACGCACTGGCCACAACCACCTCCCACCCATGCCCATATCCGCCCACCTTTGTCAGCGTCTGTGCTTATGTCAGCCCATGCGAGTGCTTTTTTTCCCTTCTTTCTGCTGCTTGTATTCACGATTGCATACGATGCTCACTTCTCGTGGCATCACTCATCTTTCCTGCACAGCGGTGAACAGTGCAAAGCGGACCAATGCTCTATTTTCTACTTCTTCACCCATTCTCGCAAGGGCTGGGGCCGCTGGGCTTTTTGCCTCTGCTGACACACCATCCAGTCAGCGTCCTACGCATTTTGCGTCATCTGCCCCTGGTATGTGTTTCATTGATATTTTGAATGTTTCATCCTTGACTATGTTATTCTTGCCCTTCTTGTACTCTCCTCCGAAAACTCAACTGATATGTAATTCTCTGCATAATGTGCTCATATGCAACAGAGTTGGAGACTGCTGTTGGCCACATCAAGACGATCATTGGCGCTGTCATCGGCGTTCAATTCGGGACTGATGTCCTACCCCCAATTCTTAATGTCCTGGGGGTCCGAGACTTCCGCAGTGGCCATTTAGTTTTTGAAGTTGCTTCTCACTTGGGTGAGAATTCCGTCCGTACTACAATATGCAATGGACGGTACCGAGGGTCTTGTTTGAGGTCAAAATGTTATTGACACTGGGTTCCCCATCCAGATCCCCATGGGCCATGACACTCTGGGCCACATCATTGGCGAACCAATCGACGAGCATGGTCCCATCAAGGGTGTTGCTCGGAAGCCAATTCATACTGACCCCCAGCCTTTTGTCGATCAGTCAATGGCTGCTGAGGTTCTGGAGACCGGCATTAAAGTTGTAGCCCCCTCATGAGCATAGGGAGTAAGGGGAAAAATTGGGCTTTTCGGGGGTGCTGGTGTTGGAAAGGCAGTGTTGATTCAGGAACTTATCAACAATGTCGCAAAGGCACACGGTGGTTTCTTGATCTTCTGTGGTATGTTTTAGACCCACTGCTATCTCCGCAACTCACATAAGTGTGACTTGGCAGATGTCGGTGAGCGTACTCATGAGGGTAACGACTGTGGTATGGTCGAGACTGGTGTCATCAACCTCAGGGTGATTCCAAGGCTGCTCTCGTCTTCGGCCAGATGAATGAGCACCTGGGCGCTTGTGCCCATGTAGGGTCTCACTGTTGCGGTGTATTTCCACGATCAGGAGGGCCAGGATGTATTGCTATTCATAGACAACATCTTCTGCTTTACCCAGGCTGCTCCGAGGTGTCTGCGCTTCTCGGCCCTATCCCATCTGCTGTCGGGTATCAGCCCACATTTTTGACTGATATGGGTGGCATGTAAGTTGTTGGTAGTTGTCCATCCGTGCTTCATTCCCACCTCCCCTCCAGGCAAGAGCATGTCACTATGACAGAGAAGAGATTCATTACCTCCGTGCAAGTTGTGGTGATGACTACCCTGGCCACCACCTTCGTCCACTTGGATGCTACCACTGTGTTGTTGCGCAGTGGAAGAATGGGAGGGTGCACGCTATCCGTATGGCCTTATGGACTTGACGAGTACACACGGGACTGGATGCATGCTCAGCACGGCGCTGTGTGCACACTTCTGCCTGCTTTTGTTGGCCTGTCAGAAATGAATTTGAGGTTTTACTTGAGGCTGGGGTAAATGTAGTAGTGGATAGATCAATACAATGTGTTTTTGATATGTGGCGTAAGTGTAGGCGGCATCGGTAACACCAAATACTGTACAGTACAGTATTCCCAACTCAAAGCTGGTGGGAGCTGAGCTGCATTTTACCTGGAGTGAAGCTGGCTATTGAAGCCAGCTATTTGATGGCTCAGCATGGCTCAGTTAAGTGAAGCAAGTGCCACGAGCCACGATGCAGCTTTTTTTCTTTTTTTGACATCCATTTACGTGCACCTGGAGGAACAGAACACGACGCAGCTTTGTGAGCCAAGGCTACTGGAGCCGTTGCAACACCACTCTTACGACTTCTCATTTCTCTAACCTGGTATTGCGATGGCTTGTGGGCGCAAGCCTGCTTCTGGCACTGCCAGCCAATCCGAGAAAAGGTTGGCAGATGTTGAGCCTGGTACTGATGAGCCTGTGACCAAAAAATTGCGAGCGGCTCCAACCAAAGGTATGTGCCGCCTCCTATGCTTTATTTGGCGTCCATAACACCATTCTATTTTCCAGAGAACATGGTTCCATCCGTCGATCTGACCGTCCAACAAAAGGTCAAGGGGGGGCTCTGGAGCGCTTACAAGCTAGCTCCGATGCGATTCATGGCCAGAGCACTAAAAAACCAAAAAAAGCACAAGTTCCTGATGGCATAGCCATTAATCCAATGGCCCCAGTGCCCAAAAAGTGCACTCATCACCAAGTTGATGTAAGTTTATATTATTCTTGGTTATTTCGGGCATTGACAAAGGTCTGCATTGCAGCATGCCCCTCTCATTCTGCCGTAAGACATGCAAGCTCCGCCTGTTCCTATACCAGTTACTTATATTGTGCAGCCTAATATGGAACCTAGTCTAAATGGTACTGAATTTGGCTTCCCTCCGCCACCACCTGCAGTTGTACCCTTCCGACATCGTGAACAAATTGGCTTCTCTCTGCCAACGCCCGTTTCCATAAATGCCACTGTTCCCCAACCTCATGAACAATCTGGCTTCCCTCCACCAGCGCCCGTGCCTATGAGTGCTGTAGCTCCCCATCTCCATGGGCGATCTGACTTCCCTACACTGCCACCTGCACAGACTGCCATGCCACAGCCGCCAGCAAAAAATGGCCTTCAATGCTACTCGTCAAATCTTCAGGGATCTTTGCCTACGCCCACTTTGCCTCCTATTGATCCTGCCTTGCTGGAAAGTAATGTAATGCAAAAATCCCACCAGTCCCTATTTCATGTAAGTGTTCCAATTTCATCTTAAATTCATGGCGCTCACCTAGAATAAACTCTTCTGCCTGCCCAAGCCATCCAAGTGTTCTTTTCACCAAAATGGTGGTGCCGACTCTAGCTCCGACTCTGATGACCAGTATGAGATGGAGGAGCATAGTCAAAGTAGCGAGCAAAGGAGTACTCATGAAGAAGAGGCCGACAGTGACGAGGAAGAGGAAGAGGTATCCTTCAATCCTTTTAAAAGAGCATTGATTGTAAATACGAAATAAAGATTTATATCCAAGGCTATAATGGCGACCCCAGCTACAAGCCTCATGACAATAACACCCCTTTCAACGACAACTATGATAACGATGGACATGAAGACTACCGGCTTCGAGATTTTAATGTGCAAGGTAGATGGAGGGCCAGTCAGGATATTGATGATCCATTACTTCGTAGGCTTCGTTATTTTGATGTGCTCAGTTCCTAAGGTTTTTCTTACAGAGCCTGGGTTTGATCGGTCACCTTCAGAAGATGAACGGCTTGCCGAAGCCCAGCTGCGTCAGCCTGGTAAGCAATACCGGCATTTTTTTGACTCACTAGATCTTTTGAAGTAGATACTAGAGGCTGCACGAAGGAAAAGATGCAGTCAAAGAAAGCCTGTGAGTGCGTTTGCATGGTATGTCACTTGTGCTTACTGGTACCTAGCCCGCCAAAAAAAGGGGGCATCAACAGAACAGCTGGCTGAAGACAACACTGAGGTTGGTACTCCATGACATCTCACTACAGCTGCTACTCAAAGACTATTTCCAGACTTATGATGTTGTCCAAAAGCATCACGAACAAAACCGAGCCCCTCATGCACCTGATCCCAGTCAACTTCGTGATATTGCCTCCTGTCACGCGATGATAGATGTGGATATTATTGGAGCTGATAAGGAATCATCTCGTGTGGATTCTAATCCAGATTCAGATCCACCTTCTGACGATGACACACCGAAGTCCCGAGCAATATGTCACTCACAGAAGCCGTACACAAGGAAAACTACTGATCCAAGACAGCTTGGTTTCTACCCTCTGCAATGGCGTGACATCTTGGAGGCCACTCAAAAAAAGTGGCGCCCATGGATGGCGTGTGTATGCGGGTTCCCAGACAAGGAAGATAAGAAGCACTTGGATGAAGCTCTAGACTGCATCAGGAGTTCCATGTATAAGCACACCAAGAATGGCGGCCAGGTTGAAACAGGTATAGATAAGGATTGTTTAGTTTCGCCACGCTGACTATGTGGTAGGGTTCTGGCCAAAGCATAAAGATGACATGCGTGACTACGTCAGTTGATTCCTTTTGTAATTTCCCACCTTAAATGATGATGTACAGATTTTTGTGGATCAGTCAACTTTTCGCGGTGAAATCAAGAAGAAGGTGGTGTCGATAGTTCCACTCCTGTACAACTTCCATCCGACAGAGTCGTTCAACAATCAACAACAGCAAATCAATTATATCGCTGCTGCCATCAAAAAACTGGTTGAGAACAGGGATTTCCTTCATGAAGGATTCGACCATAATGTATGTCAATGTAATTGAACTGAGCATGTCAATCACGGGGGATTATCCAGGGTCGAACAAATAATCTCACTCATCCCACGATCAAGGACCTTTCCATTTTCATCTATCAACAAATCGTTTCGTCACTTCCTGAAGAGTATGCAGATGAGATTCCATGCAAAGTTGTGGCTCTAGCTGTGGCGGCTGTATGTTTTTGTGGGATGTTGGGCATTTGACTAATTTTTCTACAGCTTAGGTGTTGCCTCGATGCGTGGGGAAATGGCTGGCTGAACAAAAACCATAAGTTCACAGCGGATGTTTACGAGCCGGTATACGACAGGATTTTGGGACTTATTGAAGAGCTCAAGAACAACAGCTACCACTGGGCCAAGTTCCATGCTGCACTGCGGACCTGGGCAGTGGAGGCGAAGTAAGTAATGATGTTGGCAGTGGTGTGGGTGCTAATTTTATGGTGTAAATCTAGATTTCAAACATGCCCTAAGAGAGAGCGAGAATGTCCAAACATGCAGCTTTGTCTAGATTAGTGTTGCAAACATTTCAGTAGATCTGATTGAATATCATCCATACCACCTGAGAAAGGGCCCACACTACACTCCGCTCACTCGCATCAAGAGCTGCGTCAAAGGGCCCCCACATAGACCAGTTCCCAGACCCCCCCAGGCTCTGCCTGGAATGGAAAGGTAAAATGGATACCAAGGCAGCCTGACTGGGACTACCCACTCGCTGCCGAACGCCCACCCACCTTTGCAAGGGGGCCAGATCATAAAGTTTTCAGCGAAGGTATTGTATCCAACAACTTGCGCAAAGACGGCAAAGAACTAGGGGCTGCCTCAGCAATCCTCTACCAAAACAGCCGTGAATGGCGACACAGGGAACAAGTCCTCAGGGAAACAGTAACAACTAACAGCACAGCTCTCCGCTCCATCCTATCAGCATTATACGTCATTACTGACTTCCTCTCACCCCAACAGACTGCCACACAACTAAAAAACCCTCACTGCATCTCCCTCCAACTTCGCAATCAACAAGGCAACAGACACAAGCCCACATGAGGAACAGTCAATATCCCTGAAATGGCTGGAGAAAATAGGTGCGATCGTAGACCTCCACCCTAACGTAAATATATGGCTACTTTGACTTCCCAGATCCACCACCTTCATCAGATTTAGAAGAGCCAAACAATTGGCCCTTGAGGCCATTCGCACAGTGGTCCTCAATAAAGAAGGCGAACCACGCTCGATCAAAAACCAGAAAGATAAAGCCAAACCCCGCACTCGTGCATGCCCTCAGGTGCAATTATGTGAGTTTTTTCTTTTCTTTTCTTTCTCCTTGTGCTCACGATTGTAACCCGCATGTGCCTCCACCCTTCCTGTGCCCACCCGCGTGCACCCATCTGTGCATGGTCACGCTTTCCCGCCCGCGCCCGCCTCTCACCCAGCTACACCTGCCCCGCACTCGTGCATCCCCCCAGGTGCCATTTTGTGAGTTTCTCTTTTTTTCTTTCTCCTTGTGCTCACGATTGTAACCCGCATGCGCCCGCCTGCGCGCACCTGCCACAGCTGCGCCTGTCTGGGCATGCGCCCACACCTAGCCACACCTGTTGTGGCTGCCCAATGCACATGAGTCTAGTGAGTTAGTCATTACTTGTTTACTTTATTCTTGTGCTCACGTTTGCAACCCACTCGTGCCTGTGTCCGCCTACCCTGTGCCCATGTCCACTCCCTGTGCCCACGCCCATGCCCGCTCCCTGCACCACACCTGCTCCCTGCAGCTTGTCCATGCATCTGCCCCTGGCTGTGCCCGCCCACGCCTTTGTCGGCTGCTTTATCTTTAGTGTTGATAGTATTCTCTGCTGCTTTGTATTTATGGCATTATACCCACAATATATGTGTGCCCACCAGACCTGCCAGACCTGTAAGGATATTCGCAGACCCGTCAAAAACCTGGACCTGTGGAGGAGGGTACAGGCAAATCAATCTGGGGGTTTACCCATTCACATCACTATATAGAGCTATATAGAACTGTATAGTGCTGTATAGTGAAGCATGGGAACTGTATAGTGCTGTATAGTGCTGTATAGTGAAGCGCGGGAACTGTATAGTGCTGTATAGTGAGCACGGGACTAGCAACCACTATAAACACCCGGAACTTGCTATACACACTATGGCCACTATGGCACTATATAGTGCTATATAGTGCTATATAGTGGATTCGGGTTTTGCTGATGCATGTCAACAGGGTCACGTCAAGTGGCGTGACTAATTCATGGGTCAGCCAAGGGTCAGTGAGGGTCAGTCCAATCAGGACAAAGCAGGATGAACATTATCGAAACCTGATAAGCCTGATCGATAACAAACCATTGTAAGGATCAGCCTTACTGTGGGCTCAGAATGCACCAGTCCAGGCTGCCCAAGCTCAGATGCCAAACACGAGCTCTCTTCTTTGGAATCCTTTCAAGACTCATCCTCACTACCTTGTCCTGCACACGTCGGAGTGCCGCACAGCACAATTCCTGTGCCACTGATCGTTGGCATTGCCCCAGCCCTCTCAAGGTGCTCAAGGCCACTCGCCCCTTACATGAGTGGCACCACATCGTCCACATCACTGGCATTTGTCAGCCCTCATGCCATTGTGGGCCAACATGAATGGAGTAGAAGGGTTGGCTCTTGGTATCGGCTGATATGTATATAAAGAACTACTTGTTGTTCAATGATAATACAGAGTCCTTTAGGGCACATGGGGTGCCATCTCTCAACTCTCACCTTGATTGTCTGCAGAGAGTCCTTCAAGCACACCTGGCACTGCTCTCTTTCTCCTTCTCCTTTTGCTCACCCTTCTCTCTCCAATGGCAGATGCACAGAAGCAGAGAGGGAAACACAAGGTTGTTACAGTAGATCTTTATCTCTAAAGTTGTAGCATATCCTATCATGTAGCACACATAAATGCTCAACTGATCTCAGGAAAACCAGGCCAGTCAATGGTCCCACATCTAAGCAAATGTATATTTGTTTCACCAGATATTAGATTTTGTGCTTTGGAAGATGTCTCTGGGAAGAGGTCCCTTCGCAAAAATGCGCCCATTTCTGGATGTTCATTCTCTGTCCCCATTCCTCCTATTGCAACATCAATGAGGACGTTGATGGGATAAACTCTGAGATTCTGGAATCACAATTTTTTTGATGTTCTATGAATTGAATTGTATATTATAGTAGTTTGTGATGTTGGCAAAGCTTGCGCATTTAGATAAGATATGGCAGGGTCACATATAATATTCCCTAATATAGCAGTTTCACACTTTCACCACTGTGCTGACTGCAGGTCACATGGAATATTCCCTAATATAGCAGTTTCTCACGGATTCTTGACCCTTGACTATCTGGGTCAAGGTCACCGACCCCGGGTCAGGGTCTGACCCGGTCAGACCCGGGTCATGACAACGCTGATACAGACTGACATGCTGTCACTCTAACCCCCGCACTTCGCTTTATTCTTAGAACTTTGCATGCCTCTAAGCCCCACGGGCGAGCCCATATCCAAACTAGCCATTTTGCTTCCCTTGCCTCTTGCCTTGCTTGCTTGCCTCTACCCCGCGCATCTGACTTTTGCCGACAAACACTGTCCAGCTGACGAACTCACTTGGAAAAGTACAGTACTCGACCTTTGACCATGAGGAAAACCGAGAGAGTCCTGTACAACAGAGCAGCATCTTCAGAGGATTTGGTTCTGCACATGAGGCCTGAGGCCTCATGTAACAGCAGTGCGATGGTCGTGACTACCACCCGACTTAAGGGATAATGGACAATAGATCACGGTTTCGTAAATCGGGAAGACGACATGTCACGATCTTCAGGCAAGAGGCCTGGCATGCAGGAGGTCCAGAGCCCAACACGTCTGCAGAAATTATGGCGAAAAAAACTTACAGTCAGAAAATCCACATGATAGCCAGTGATTTTCGACCCAATGGCGATATGCGTACAGATCCTGAAACTTAGACGAAGGTAAGATGTAGATGGGTACTCACTGCAAGATTCAAAATTCTCAGATGGATTGTGATGGCGAAGTCCCGAACTACTACTGTAATCCCAATATTCCATAAGTACTGTAACTACCCAATTCATCCCAGCGCCTTTGATACACGAGAGTAACACGACACACGCATCAGTATTCTTACAAATTACCTGTGGGCGCCTGTACAGGCCTGTACAGGCCTGTACAGGCACTAAAGGTCACAAGTCCACAGGACAAACAGGCTATGTCCGATTTGGCACAAGTTTGGTTTCCTTTTTTCAGACAAGCGACAACAGGCCCACAAGTGACAACAGGCCCACAAGCGACAACAGGCCCACAAGCGATGACAGGCCCACAAGATGACAATTTTCAAATCCCAGGATAATCACATTAAATGTGTCTATTCTACTGCAGACATTTGGGTTTTATCGAAAATAGGGCTAATCGTTCGACAATTGCTACTGTATAGCATCTAAGAAGAAACTTAAGCAGATTTGAACGAAATTGGTGGATAGACGGAGCGAAATAATGGGTATTCAAATGGGGCCAAGGGAGGTGTATTTTGCGTGTTTCAAACCTACAATCGAGGTGGTCAGAATACATGATGGAAGGCATATAGGACTTGGATAACATACCTTTGACTGTGTGCTGGACGTGATTGGGTGATTAGGGGCTGCTAGGGACATAGAGTCTGCGGAAACGCTCCTCATCGACCTCACTGTCATCAATCTCCATTTTCATCTTCCCTTTGTTGCCAACGCCATAGCTTGTCATGATTTGCATCCAGCAGCGGTCGGAGAGCCTCTGAGAGTTGACTCCAAAGTATGCAACCGCCTCCCTGGCATTTTCGCGTGAAAAAGGGCCAGGTTCAACCGGGACGCCAGTCTTATATATAGAAAATGCCCATTTCAGCTGCATGTCATGTTAGTTCAAGGTGCAAGATTGGAATTGGATGTGCATACGGCTGCTGCTCCAAGTGCAAGTCCACCTTGAGGGTGCCCATAGTCATAGCAAGAGCCCTGGAATCCTTTTACGAAAGGAGTCATGAGGGTTATCATAAACTCAGATTCAAATATATTCTCCGGAGCCTGAGTTTATTTGGTCAAATGGAAATATTGAGGGGCAGAATAATACACATACGATATATTTGGGATCATCGCTCTTGATCGTACATCCGATAGGTGTAGGTGTTTGCCACACCATGGGACCATCGCATTTGAGCGCCCATTTGGCATATCTAGCGATGGCCTCCGGTTTGTCCACGAATTGCTCCTGCATGAAGAAGTTGTCTACAATTTTGATGGCCCGACAGCCAAGGAGGGTTCGCCTGTCGTTGAGGCGATCCTTTGCCTGTAAAATGGTTAAGTACTGTTTTAAGCCTTCGAATAGACTTTCTTACCATAGCATAGATTTTGTCATTATGCTGAACCTTGTATGTCGTACCAGGAAAAGCTTTACCAAGAACTCCCTGGAAAATGACAAGGATGTCTACACCATTGCCAATATCCCAGGGATCCAATGTTATGGACTGGTACCTGTACTATTATTTTCTCCGGACTGGTTCTGCTTACATCATGCTCTCCTTCCTTTTATGGTAATCTACTTTCCCACGCTCCGGCACCAAGCCACCTCCACCTCACCCCCTTGCGGCATATATTGTCGATAATCAAGAAGCTCTAGTGCTATCTGATGTCTGTGGGAAAACATCACTGATCACGATGGTGAGCCTGAAACAGTTTGGCGATGCATTTCGGCATGAGCCATGGACTGCCTTGACATTGCTTGCTCATTTGCTTGCTATCAAAAGTAAGGTAGATCCAGATGATGACATTAAGGCATATGTTAGCGAAGCCAAAAAAAGGTTTCACCTCGGAGGTGTTGACAAACCCTTCTGGAGGGATTGGCCACTTGCCGAACCATCTCTTTTCCTCACCCCAGAGCCATTACATCAATTTAATAAGGAATTCTATGACCACGATCTGAAGTGGTGCATTCATATGTTTGGCGCGCAGGAAATTGACTTCCGTTTCTCAATCTTACAACCTCACATCAGATTTCGCCACTTCAATGGCGGAGTTTCAAAGTTGAAGCAAGTAACAGGATGTGAACACCATAATATTCAGCGGTATATTGTCTCTATCATTGCTGGTGCAGCACCCCGGGATTTCGTCATCTCAATTCGTGCCATGATGGATTTTTGGTACTTAGCTCAGGCCCCGAAGGTTGATGATACCATGTGTGTGAAGATGGATGCTGCGCTGTTGGAGTTTCATAACCACAAAGCGGCTATAACTGATGCAGGAGCTCATGTTGGAAAAGGCAACCGCCCCATATTGAATTGGTACATTCCAAAACTCGAACTCATGCAGAGCATTTCCTCGAATATCAAGGCAAACGGTGCGGCTATCAACTGGACTGCTGATCACACTGAACATGCCCACATCGAGGTCATCAAAGACCCCGCTAAATCTGGGAACAACCAAAACTACGAGGGAACAGATTTGCCGCTACCTGGATCGGTCAGATAAATTAAGGCGTTTTGACCTGGCTACAGCGATTCGGGACGCTCGCATGGAATTTGGAAGATCAAAGCAATCCCAGGACATTGACGACCACAATGCTGACTCCGATTATGAATTCCCTCCACTTTCTGCCTTCCAGACTGACGACTCAACTGTTCTTCTCGACAACATTTGCACTGTGTCCGACATTTCACACACGCGCTGAGCAGCCAAAAACTACTTTGACGAAGCAGCCTGCCTTATACGAGACAATGATCCAAAAATGCCGCATCCTTTTCGAACATTCACTGTTGGTCCTATGACTGCTATTCACCTAAACCAAGAACCCTTCCTTCGCAGAACATTCATCAACGATATTGCAACCATGTTCAGCATTCCTGATCTCGTGCCTGCTCTTGTTCACTTTCTAACATGTGTCCGAATTAATGGGAGCAAGGCAACCTTTACTGTGGGGGGCCGATGGCCAGTTTCCACCAGCGACACACCCCTCCCATTCCAGAAAATAGAAGTGTGGCCAGGTTTGCGCATACAAATGAAAGATATTCACAATCCATACATTATTCACCCCCCAGAGACATTATGCGCCTGGCCGCCAAGTAGAACCTGGCCATTGGGTCGCTACAATAACATACTCATCAACGTTGACCTGGGAAAGGAATGGCCCCACAGCAGTATCTCTGGTAGGTAGTTCTTGGTACACTGGCCTCATGCCTGCCTGAGGAAATCTTTCCAGGGCACTGCGTTTCACAAATTCAACTAGTATTTCGCATCATACATCCTGAGTGCTCTGCGCTACCCCCAGATTTGCCCCTCAACGGTTTCCTCGCATATGTTCAGCATTTTGATATCGTGCCTCAACCCTAAGGATCCTCCGGCCGCTTGGCCACTAGCCGCAGTAGTCATCCCGAATCTGCCACAAATATGCATATCTTGAAACGGAGCTATTGGGCAGATGGTTCGCGGACCGGTGACATCGTTCCACTCTCCCAGATTCGTTCAGCTGTTGACTTGGC
>QLOT01002056.1:0-34871 GCA_003313875.1 Russula aff. compacta
AGCGGCGCGTCTGTATTGCAGCAATTTGGCAGGATCGCCGTATATGTCGCTGAGATCATCTGGCGGAGCATCTTCCTCCTGCTCCTGCTCCTGTTCCTGCTCTTGGTCCTGGTCCTGGTCCTGGTCTTCTCCCTCGCCATCTCCAAACTCAGAGCCATACGTACTCTGCAGACCAGGCGTCGACGGCCCGGTCGACGTCTGATCCGTTTCGACGTGGAAGTGCATATCGTTGAGCATATAGGAGGGTAACGCCGTCGCCCCTGGACCGATGAGAGGGCGCATCGCGATCGACGACGCGGACGCAGAAATGTCCTCCGTGAGAGGCGTCGACTCTTCCCGTTCAGGTTGAGGAGTCGTCGTCGATGCGGTATGAGCCCCTCCGTGCGCCGCAACAGTAACCTGACCAACCCCGGCACCGACACTGCCAGCAGCGACAGCGAGAGCAGTGGTGGCTACAGAACCAGTACCAGTAGCGACACTAGCTTGAGGGTTGGAGGTAAACGAGGCATCGGTCTCCTCGCGCTTGGCGCGCTTCTTTGCGTTGGCCTGCGCGCGTTTTCGCTCGCGCTCGAGCTTCTTCTCCGCTTCCGCCTGCACGTTCACGGCGCGCTGAACCGCCTCGACGCGCGCCTGCTCCTCCTCGAGCCGATCGAGCGCTCGCTGCTCTTCCATGAACTCGGCGTAACGCTCGCACAGCGGGCGCCAGGTCCTCCTGGTAGCCGTTGCCATCGCTGCCGGTGGTTTGTTGTCGTCGTCGTTGTCGTCATCGCTCGTGATGAGAATGGCGTCGATATCTGGCGGAGGGGGGAATGTAAAGTCAGGACCGGGATTGAGGTGCACGCGGGCGCCGTTGAAGAGGGAGACGAGCGGAAAGTAGCCGAGCGAGCCGTCGTCAAAATGGTTCTCTTTGTGCTCTCGCGCGCCCTCGCGCGTCGTGCGGCGCTTGGCTTGGGCCTTGCGCGCATCGGCGGGCGCACGCAGTGGGCGGAAGTCGTACAGCTCGCGGAAGGCGACGCCCTGGCACTGCCCGTTGACGAAGAAGGCTATCTTCGAGTCGGGCAATGTGGGGAGGGGACGCATCGGCGCTGGGCCGGACGCGCTGGATGCGCCGCGCGCGCCGGCGCGCTCGGGCACGTTCTTGACCGTGGCGGACTTTTTGGTCGCCGCGGGCAAGGGGGCGGCATCGGCGGGCTTGCGGGAGAAGTCCATGAGGGCGAGCATCTCCTTTGACTGAGTGTACTCGAGCGACTCGAAGTACTCCTGGCCTTTGAACTCGATCGCGATGCGCTCGCGTTTGACGTGCGCCGGGTCGTGCGGGTCGCGCTTCGACGGTTCGCGCAGCGAGGGGAGGGATATGTACAGCCCGACGACGTCGCCGGTGCCGAATGAACGGCCGTAGGGACGCGGACGCGAGAGGGTGATCTTTTCGCCCGTTTTGTCGCGCATGCCGTACGAGTACCCGTCGAGACCGCAGGGCCCGCCCAGGGGCGCCTCGCGGCGGCCCCAGCCAAGGCGAACGTGCGCCCCCTGGCTCTTGGACGGACCAGGGACTTCGGACGCGCGCGCGCCGCCTCCATGCTCGATCATCACCTCCATGTACCAGCGACCCTGGCGGATGGGGGCGTTGCATCGCGCGCTGCGGAAACCCTTCTCGCCTAGCAGGCCAAGACCATCCTGTGTGACCTTGACGAATGGGCTGCGGTCTTCCCAGCTCACGCGGTAGGTCTGCGGCGCGCTCTCGATCGTGCGGAAAGGGATGGTGGAACCCTCCGCGGCGAGGCCCGCGGGCATATAACGGAAGCCGAGGCGGTTGTGTGCGAGTTGGTCTGTGTGATGGTAAGGCGAGTCATCGGCTATGGGGACGAAGGTGGGGGCACGGGAGATGGTGAGGCGTGGTCGTGTGGAGAGGTCATATAGATAAGCCGGGAGGACGACGTTCTCGGTCGCTGAGGGGTCTGATGGAGCCGGGGAGTCTGCGGCGCTGTTGTTGGAAGGTGGATTGTGCTTTCGCTTTCTGGAGGGAGGGCAATTGTTCGAAGCTGTGGTGGTCGCGGGGGAGTGTTCACGAGGCTGAGGCTGAGGCTGGCCGTGGACGAGCATCGGGAGAGAGGATCAACCCTAACCTAGTCCTCGTTCTTTGCCCCGCACTTTCACTAACTTTTAACATGGCTCCTAACAGCCGTGCTCTGCGGTATGTCTCCCCGTTCGCCCGTTCTATCCAACCGAAAACTGAAACCAATCCCGCGGCATCAGTCGCATCCAGAAAGTAAAAATAAATCGCTCAAGTGCCCCCGTCCTTCTATCTTTCTTATGACATCTTACAGGAAATCAGCGATCTGAACGCCAATCCAATCGAAGTGCGCACTGTCTAAAATAAAGCTACGATGATCGCCGCATGTTCACTATACTCTATTCTAGGGCATCTCTTACGAGCCGGCTGAGGACAACTTGCTCAACTGGAAATGTTCCATCAAAGGGGCGGTGTGTTGTTCTCCTCGCTTCTACTTCTGCTCCACTCGTCATCACGATAGTTTCTGAGTTCCTATGTAGCCGGACAGCCCGTACAAGGGGGGTACATTTTACTTCAAGCTCACACTCCCGGAGGACTTTCCTTTCAAAGCTCCAACGGTACGGACATGGCGCACTGCTGTATCACGAGACGAAGATTTACGTTGATGTTCCGTCCCAGGTAACATTCACCACGAAGATTTACCATCCTGGGATCAATGACGAGGGTAGTATATGCGTCCCTATTCTGCGAGATCAGGTGCGTTCTTAGCTTGTGTGAGTGTGTGGCTGGACCTGGACATGAGAGGCCCTCAGTGGAAGCCATCTATCACTCTGGCTACAGGTGAGGAGCTTCGGGTTCATAGTACATCCGGTGCTTATGAGTGTTTCCACCACAGTGCTTTCCGTCGTCCAAGAAAAGATAAATAATCCGAGCGCAGAGGACCCATTTGAGCCCGAGATAGCGGCGGTGAGTGCACAGAAACTTAAAAGGGTGGTCGATCCGGGCCGAACAATTACTGCATACAGCAATTAAAGAACGACAAAGCGGCGTTCTTGAGTACGGCAAGGGAATGGACGAAGAAGTGAGTTCCCCCTGTGGCATAGCATGGCTTGATGACCCTGACTGGGAGGAACCCGGCCAGGCACGCGTAAATGGGTGGTAGTATTGTATTTGTTTGTGTTTGTCGCCATGTAGTTATGAGATTGGAACATGATTCGACCCGTAAAAGGAAACCGACCAAGACAAGGCAAAGCGGCAGAGATCCCGTTCAAGTTCAGTCATAGTCAGCGTGCTGTGCACGAGCTCAGCGCATGGGAAAAGCGACCGACGGGAAGGGAACGGAAGCTAACAACGCTAACGCTGTCAGCGCGAACTCCATCTCTTTTCTCTTTCTTTTCCTTCATTTTCACTGTACACCAACGAGTCTGCCTGCCTTTTCCTTGCCAGTTTGTCCACGACATAGCCATAGTCAGCCGACCCGCTTTGATTGATTGGATCGGCTGCCTTCCCGTCCTTCTGCCAACTCCTCGTGTTCTCCACGTTGCACGCCCCTCCTTTCCTGCCCTTCCCAGTTTCTTGTGCACTTTCCCTTGTCCTTACCGCAATAGGCACCATCCATAACGTGCTCAACGCGAGGATACAATAATTATAACAATAACAATGATTCGTTTTCGGTAAGTACGCCCTCTGTCACCCGTGCCGGCATTCTTCACAATCTATCGCTCTCCCTCTCTTTCCGCTCTATCATCACTCCGACAGTACTAGGTCGGACGCTAAGCGAAGTCCTCTTCCTGAATCCGTACGCTCTAGTACCGCGTCCGCGCGTACTTTGACACATTCGTCCGAGCCGCTTCCAGCCTTGCCCCCCGTGGGCGACTTTCGCACGTCGCTTATCCTCCCCGAGTGCGTCCTCAACTCCCTTTCTTCACATACTCTCCCCCTCCTAAATGCGCGATGCGACCTCTCCTAGCCTGTCGCGTCGCTTCACCCTCCTTCGCGCCTCATCTGGAGACGCCGTCTCCCTAGACACTCTCAAGGCTAGGTTTGCAGAGCAGCGTGCCCGTGGTGCAAGAAATCATCTTTCCGAAGAAGAAGCAGACATGTTTTTGCAAACCATTGGTCGCCTGCGCTCCAAGCCATCTACTGGTTCAACCAGCGGCGACTCCTCCACCTACGGTCCAGCCAGTGCCAGCGACTCTTTACGTTCCACCGAAACGATCCCCAGTTCCGTCACGTCCACCTCGGGCTCAACAAAACGTTACAGCAACAACATGTTTGGCTCTGGTAAATTCAGAGATTATACTTATCTGCGCAGCGTGGCGAAAGAACGTGCTGGAAAGGGAAGCGCTGGCCGGCGCAACGCGAATTCCTCATCAATTTTAACAAGCGGCCGCTCCTACAAGACATCAGACTCGCCTATACCAGAAGATGATACCTCACAGACAGACCCTGAACCCGCTGCTCATGATTCTGATACAACTCTTCTTGCCTCTTGCCCAGAGACATCTGGCTTTGAATTGGAGCAGGGCATCGTAAAAACCTTCCAGCCAGGTCACCTACGGAGGGCATCAATGGCGTTAGAAGAGGTAATACGTGAGATTGAGGAAGAGAGCGGCGGCGAAGGCGATGGTGATGACAAAATCTTACTTCCACGGTCCCCTGCGCCCGAACGTGCTTCCAGCCTCAAGAGAAGCTCGGTAAGTGGCTGTGTTGATGGGGTTTTTGTTTCGTTTCAGTCTCAACTCTCACACGCGTAGGTCGACAAGCCTCGTCCAGTCCCATCTCCCGAATCCAGTGTATATGAAACCGGAACGGCCGTCTCGCCAGATCCCCCAACCCAGTGGGATGCTGCAGAGTCCCGCTCCACCCCGTCTCCCTACCCCCGCGCCGAGACTTCACCCATCCCCCGGCGGCCAGGCTACATTCCAGGTATGCCGAGACCCATGACACCCCGAGACGCAACTTTCGACCCCGATGAGGTTTCCCCCTCTTCTTCCTCGACGCCTCGCGCGACGTCCCCCCGTATCTCTGGTACGGATAGAGCCACATCCCCCACCATCTCCTCGAGTGGCGTTCTTCGTCGTGACTCAACCTCCACGCGACAGTCGCACCGTGCCTCATCTCCTCCATTGGCAAATGCGAGCGCTCCAATTGCCTCAGTGTTATCTGGAGTCAACGGCCGCTTTACGCCAGACCACTCACATACCCCGGACGCCTCGTCTGTTGAATTTGGCAATCCTTTTGATTCATCCCTTCTTGGTCGACGTCGCCCCGTATCGCCCTTTTCTCAAGGCACGTATCAGAGCATGACCGTGTCTTCTGGTCCCACCACGCCAAGTCACGTCACATGGAGACCGCCGACAACGTCATCTCCAAGCAGTGGTAGTGCAGGTGGGCAGAGTCGCAGTGCAAGTGCCGTGGGCTTCTCGGAATTAGACTTTGCCTTGTCCGGACTACCATCACAGGGTCGGAATGGGTTTGATAGACCTTCCATGCATACGAGGAACGACAGCAACCTGAGTTCAAATGACCTTCATGAGATCGTGCAGATGAACAGGTCTGGATCCGTGCTGGGCAGTCGATCGCTGCGATCGCCGGCTTTGCCAGATTCTCCGGTCCTCGAAAGTCCGGCGCAGGGTATTGGAGCTTTCACGCTATCCAAACGAGGACGACCCTCATCACCGGATAACGATATTAGCTCATCGCCGCTGGGGAGTCCCGCGTTGAGGTCGTCAACGCCAACCCAACATCCACCGCGCTCCTCTGCCTCACCGGCTTTCTCTGACCTCGATCTTTCTCGTAGTTCGCGGCGTGGCTCGCGCCAGGCCACTGCATCACCATTCACGCTAAACCAATCGCAGACTCTCATCCTGTCGCCTCTGGCGAACTCCTCGCGCTCGTCGCTAGAGTCAGCAGGCTCGAGCTATCACACGTGGGAAGCAGATAAACAGGATCGGACTCTGCCGCTCGTCGCGGCTGTCGAGCCCCAGCCACCTGCGTGGCATGACCTTTCTAATTCGGCTGTCCATGGAGACGTAGAAGAGGTTGTGCAGCAATTTTCAGGATTGAACAAAGGGGATTTTGTTGCGATACAAGAACGACTTTTGTTTGCGGCGAAGCTGAAAGCAGAAGCGCCCGAACGCAGAAACTCACTCCGCAGAAGACGACCATCGCAATCCGTAAGTTGGGTCCAGTCATCGGCTGTGACGGCTGGCTGAATGCTATATAGGTAACTGATATCACTCAGCAAGGGTCTCCACTACGAACAGCGCCCCGGGATAACGCATCGAAAGCCAGTGCTCTCCTAGACTCTGTGGTGGATAGCATACAGGCGCCGCGGTCAAAGATTTCCAGCACCCCAAGCGAGTTGAGGACCTACACGGACGTCATCGCCAACTCTTCCGCCGAGCCTGAAACTTCCAGCGTAACACGTAGAAAGACTGCGCTCGCGCGGGCTTTATTCGGTGCCTCAGACTCTGATCAGTCTCTCACTTCCTCTTCTCCCCCACCGGCGGATGAGCCGAATACTGGCTCTGGCGGGTTTCCTGGGGATCGGCCACCTCTAGTCGAGAGTTCCACTAGCTCCCGCTCCCTTCGCGAGACACTTTCACCTTCCTCCCCTTCTGTAAACGCCGGTGTTCCCACCTCATCGTCTTCGGTGAGGGAGCCGCTCGATAAGCAGCAGGAACTCGCAAAGGAGGTGCAACGTAAGATCGAGGCTGCGATGGCAGACTTGAAGAAGACACCCTCCAATAGGGTCAACGACGCCTCTCAACGAAGGCGTGTTGAAGTAAGCCAGATTTCTGGGCCGAAGCTGGTCTCCCCATCCACTAGCGTTGATGGGATCCCACTACGCTCCTCGTCTGCGGCATCCGGACAGTTGTCTGCAGCACAACAAAATCAGTCCTTGAATCCGTCCAAGCTTGGGTCACGTTTCAAAAAGCTTCGTGGATCCCTTAGGACTAAGCCGACTTTACCATCGAGTGACGGATTGACATCGCATTCTTTCGATCCATCTTCACCCATCACTGCTGATCGCTCACAAACTAATACGCCTGATGGACATCCACCATTCAGCGCGCCAGAGCCATCTCGATCCAAGGTCGCCATTGTCTCGCCTCAAGCCACAGTAGCCACGACCGGCCCAGGCTTAAAGGGCTTCGTATCCCGCTTCTTAAGGCCTCGGTCA
The DNA here is from genome assembly GCA_003313875.1 of Russula aff. compacta. Lineage (NCBI taxonomy): Eukaryota > Fungi > Basidiomycota > Agaricomycetes > Russulales > Russulaceae > Russula > Russula aff. compacta. Next base: position 7,200 of record QLOT01002056.1, read on the forward strand.
GGAGAGACGCCAGATCCTGAGCGCCGAAAACAGTTGCTTTCTTCAACGTCTTCATTGGCGACACCGTCGTATTTCGCTCAGCAACAGTCATCATCGCGATATCCTGAGATGGGCACTACCGGACAAGCTGTGCAATCTGCACCTCCGGACAATAAGTCATTCCGTCCGCGTACCCCAGTATCTCCCGAGCCTGTTTCACCCCCTAAGCTACCGCCCTCAGCGCCCCTTGTGCCTCCCTCAGTCCCTGATAGTAGCGCCCCGCGGCCCGTAGATGAAAACGCATTGAAGCAGTTCATGGACGCTGCCAATAATTTGGGTCTTGACCAAAACGCTCTGACAGAGTTGCTAGCCCGTTCTCCCTCCATAGGCACGAGGCTTACCGCACAGAGCTCCAAGCATATGTCCACCCCATTGAGTGATAGGTCTGGGAACGGCAAGGGCGACCTTTCCATGGGTGAACCTAGTACGCCGCTGTTGGCTGCTGGTTCAAGCCCACGTCGTAGCCTTGGGCAGCCCTTGCAGCGACCATCTGGTGAAAGCATAGGAAAGGCGCCCATTCGGAGGCCGCTTGCCCGCAATGCAGCAACGCCAGATGCTGCTAATGCATCGGTAGTGCGGAGAACGTTGATTTTCCCATCGGAGGCCAGGCAGTCAACTTTGGAACCTGGTGCAGCTCTCCGCAAAAGTTCATCGACGCGTCGTCGTCGATCGGCAAGTGCAGCGTCGATGCACTCCAATCGCTCTCTTCATGACCGTGTCCCCACACCTCCACCTCCAAAATCCTCCACAGGCCGGCGCTTCTCTACTGAACAATCACCCCCCATGCCTAATATACCCAACTCTCTCTTGGCTCAGACAGAGGCCATTAGCGCGCCTCAACCTCAATCTGCACCAGCCGTTCCTTTAGAAAAGTCTAACTCCGCCTACGATTCTCTGTAACTCTCTAGCTATCACATCCGCGTTTCATCTTTTCTAAAACAAAATTTCTCTTTCTAGATATGAAATGTATACCGGCGATGGGAAACCTACTATCTCTGTCACCGCAGACGTACAGATGCCCGACACACAAGGTTCCAATCCGAGTACCCTTCACAACCTAGAACCGGGTACAGCCGTTGAAGTCTTGGAATTGGCCAACGGCGAAACTATCTGGTAAGGTTCCGGTCACATAACTCCGACAGACAACTCAGAGATTAATTATTAAATGAAACCGCGACTGCGCACCCCAACAGGTCCATCGTCAATGGTCTTCGGGATGACGACGACGAGTCGTTTTATGGGAGCCGTGCCAGCTTCGTGTCGGAGTATTCGCTACGTGACGAGGGCGTGCAAGTGTTCTTCAAGGAGCACGGCAGGACGGGATCGAAAGACAGCCAATCGTCATTCCTTTCACGACGCAGGAGCAAGAGAGCTACGGAAGTGCCGAAGCGCCCGGAGACCAAGGTGCGTCGGATCTTTAAGTTATGATGTACAGTATGCTGAATGCTTTCCTTGGAAAAAAGGTCTTCTTCAGTTCGTCGACCCAAATAGGCCGCCTCATCGACAACCTCTCGCACGGGGCCGATGCCGGTTCCTTCAACATCCTCCCGACCGCTAACGCTAACAACCCGGCCTCTTTCCAAGCCGACCCGGCCCATTGGACCGTAGAGGAGCGCTTAGAACACATGCTCAATTCGCTCGGAACGTCATAGCCCCCCCGATCTCTCTCTTCCTTGACTTTTCATGGGTACAATCTCTTTGCTCTGATTCCTCAATGCTTTCATTCGCACAACTAGCTATTCTATTCCCCTGGGATCCGATAGGTAGGCTATATACATAATACATTGACGGCGTGCAAACGCCACGTTACACATGTTCTCCACTAGTTCGAGCCGTATACAAAGGTGGTCTATCAGGTGTCAATTGTCATAACACCCAGAATATATGCGTGTTTCTACCTGGATGATAACACAAGTGTGACCACCTAGAGTCGACCAGAGCACCATGCAGGCGCACAGTCAGGGCTCTACTGCCAACCCTGGGAATCGAACCAACGATTCAAAGACAGCGCGAGTAGTGCGTGGAGTAAGAGCGGTTCGTGCTGGAATCTAAAGTAGAACGTTGCATAGTTTATCCCGACGTCGAGCCTCTCCGGTGTTTCATGTTGGTGAAACAGCCCGATGCATACATTCTGAGGTTCATGAGCGGCATATAACTACGAAGAAATTGCACAATGCCCGAAAGCACACCCCATGCCCAAAAAAGACGAGTCAATCCAAAAAGTCACAAAGTGAAACGAACAAGCGACGAGCGTGAGAGCCCGTCGCGAGACGGGGACAAAGACTCACCTCATAATCAGAATAACCATCATCCCGCGGCAGACGATGCCACCAGAACGTACGTATTTCCTGGTCAGGGCCCCTGCAACGGAACGCGCGGGAGCTGCGGGCGTGAGTTTGTAAGAAAAAGAGGGGAAGGAACCGAAAATCGCATCAGCAAAAACAGGTCTGTGTAACTGAAGGGCGTGGAACGAGCGAGGAGGGGCGGGACCGGGAGGTGAAGCACGTTCATTTTTATGCTTACTTTGTCATCGTATGACAGGCCCTGGCAAGTTCCCACATATGGACTTCGTGGACGGGGGGTCCCAGCCATGTCACTGTTCCTGGAGCGCTTGACCCGATCCAGTCGAGCGTTGCGACAGTCGTACCGTTATCGGTTGTCACCTGGTTGTAATTGAGACGTAGCTGGCTCTCAGTAGGGCACTTCAAGGGGGGGAACTAGGACGCACCATTGTTTGTGTTGTTCGTAAACCAAAGGGCGTTCGGAATTCGTAGTGTACGTGCGGCGTCGTGCTCATGACACAAAAGCCATGGCGAGGGTGATCAGAGTGCAAAAAATGAACCATAAAGTTGGCGGGTTCGCCGTCAATTACATGGGCCATGGCGGCTGCTGTCGTTGTTGAGTGATGGTGTGGATCGTCAAGCCCGAAGGCGGGAAGGTTGTACAGGGCCAACTGACTTCTTGTCCTGCAGCCTTTTTGAAGTGAGAACCATGCCTGTTCCCTAAGGTTGATGCCTACATGGGCGATCAAGGTCGAATACAAACGATGGCGGCACGCGTCATTGAGGGTGCAATGACATGTTTGATGGGAAGTGTGTCCAGATGCGATAGATCTAAAGAAAGGTTCCGCCCGTGCGGCAGCGGGTGATGGGCCATCCGAGAAAACAAGTGGAGCCAAAGGGGACCAAAATTCGCAATCTAGACGGAGACGAGGAATATAAATTCTGATATTGTATGAGCATGGTAAGAAGAGAGATTGACCTCACATCCTCATGGCATATTGCCTTGCATAGATTTTTCTGACAGTTTTCCTTCCGGGACATGTTCATGATGATCGCGGTGCTGCGTACCACGCCATGCTTGTGGAGCTGTCTGTGTCTCTTTGACGAAACGGAGTTAGGGCCATTCTGAGCTCGCTCCGCGTCTGGCAGGGAAATTTTTCAATGAACTAAAGGCACCGTAGGATGTATCAGGCGTGCCGATCTAAGAATCTCGCGATTTGACACTGTTTCGTGTTTCGACAACACCTAATGGATCCCGCGAAAAGACCCGGTGTAGATCGTCAGGCCTAGTACGCGCGGGGGTGAGGTAGGGTCATCCCATGGGGGCCCCGACAGATCGTGACAGAGATCTAGCTCGGCCGGCAGCCTGATCATGAGGCGTCATGAGGCAATATAAGACGTTACTGCAAAGGCGTTGGGCGTGGGAGCCAAAGATGAACGAGGATGGCGATCTGGGCGTTGGCAACTTGTCAGAGGGTGGGGTTCTCTAGGTTATCATGACGGAGGCATGCAATGAGGTGATGGAGCTGAGGTTGATATGGTTTGGCTGCTTGCCTTAGGAAAAAGAAGTCACACAGGCCGCCGGGTAGGCAGCCAGTGGCGAGGACGCCGCGTGCATTTTTCAAAAGCGACTGGGGAGTAGAGGTATCCTAGAGCTAGATGACGTTTGCGTCGAGAGCGAGAACACGAAATCACGAGGGGAAGCCGAGTCGTCACCTATTCATATCTCAAAGCCGCGCAGAAGGTGGACGGGTCAGCCGGAGTAGTTGGGAGATAAACGACTGCGCATACATATGAACTTGCGAAATTTGTCCCAAGGACACGTACATGACACGCTGGCCGGTGACTTGGGACAAGCTTGACGTCAGGCGTAAGAGAAAAGGGGAACGGAAGAGAGCGATCGGTGGCCTGCAGGCGGTATTGTATGTGCGATGGCGATCATGCTGAAAAGAACGCGGCAAGTAGATCATAAGTAGAATAAACGCTGACAGCGGGATGGAGCAGAAAATTCATAATCGTAGACGGGGGAAGAAAATGGCTCAGCCCAGGGTCAGGGTGACTATATGCTGGAGTGGTAGGAGATATTGCGGGTGGAAATACAATAGGAGATGGGTGAAGGCTTGTGAGAGTGAGAAACAACCAGGACCGGGTCAAGGACCGCGAATGGACTGGGAAAACAGGCCCCTGGTGTTGTTGCCATTTGGACATCTCACGGCACGGCATAGCTCAACCGAAGAAAATCGCACGAATGGAGAATACACAAGGACAAGGAGCATGATTATGAGAATCGGATGACACAGATCACGCAGTGGCGTACTGGATGAGATTCGATGACCGCAGTTGATAAATGGGCGTGGGGAGTACGAAGAGAGCTCGACTGACCGACTGAGGCGAGAATGCTCGGAGTCGGACAAGCCGAAGACAATGTAACATAACGAAACATTGACTCGGTCCGGCCAAATGGAGGCTTCTCCCACTTCCCCGCGCCCTTCCACGTGACTTCATCTCGCTAATAAGTTGAGTATTTTTACCCAAATCCAGTATAGCTCTTCTACTTTGCTGACATTATCATCGCCATGCTATCCCAGACCTATCGGATCATCTCAGAGCAGAGCTCACCAACTGCAAAGTAAAATTCCGTAGCCCCATACTGCCCTTGATAAATGGGTGTAGAGCTAAAGCCAAGCCGATCTCCGGCTTCAAGACCGAGACGAAGAGAGATCTGAGGAGCCGACTCAGCCGAATTAGTGTGGAGGTTGAAGTTCAATTCAACTCAAATCCTGATCCTCCTCCGGAATTCAAACAAGATACCTTGCCTGGGACCTCAAGTGGTTTTTACGTCCTACATCCACCCACAGGCCACTCTGAGCCATCGCCTGCAAAAATACCTCAGCCAGATGGGACCACTCGATCGGGGAGGCGCCCGTACGGATCTAGTAACTATGGGTATGTGGGGCGTGGCACGCCCGAGCCGAGTTCATCGGCATCTCCGCATAATTTTCAATATACAGTATACGTATACGGCTTGCTTGGACGCGTTTTGAGGCCCCTCAGTGCCAATTATGCTCGCGGCAAACGTAACACGTAAAGCGGTTGTATTATGTAATGGTATCACAAGGACTTGAGTGGGTGAAATGGGTGTACAGCTTCCCCGTGCGCAATTACAATACAGTGTTCATGAACAAGATCCGACACACGTATGGGAGGGAAAAGACGAAAAAAGGTAGATGCACGAATAAAAGCATTCATCAAATCGCACAATCAGCCCCTACGGATGGGTATCAGATGCGGGCCCGAACGTTGGCGACGCGGACCGGGGTAACGTACCACTTCCGAGGCATCAGTGCGCGCGAGAGAGATAAGACGATTATTTTCTGCTCCAAGTAGGCTTCTTCTTCTTCGATAGGATATCTTCTAGCTCGGGGGTCCTCCTCCCGTCGGGCCCTCCCCAAACAGTGAAGATACCTCCAGAGCTCGAAACCGAGGACAGTGAAGATGAGGATGATGCCGATGACGACGGGATCATCTGCGGCGGTGGATACTGTGGTGTCGGTGCAGAGAGTGGGCTCGGGGGTGAACTCGGAAGCGACTGTGGCTTTTGTGGATAGGTATAGTGCGTCGAGGGCACTCCCTGCCCGTACTTTGAGGGCGGTGGGGGTATGGGCATCGCGCCCTTGGTGTGATCCGTGAACGGATGCTGGAGCTTGGGGTTAAACGAGGAGTCAAGAAGCGACGAGGAAGACATTATGGGAGAGGTGGTCGTCGTGGTTATGCTGGCCAAGGTGGAAAAGCTGGGGTTTGCTGGAGTGGATGGAGGCAAGGAAAGGCCCCTTAATATAGCGTCCGACCTGGCAGTTCCCAGCACACGGCCAGACGGGCTCGGTTGGTTGGAGGCAGCGGAACGAAAGGCAACCCTTGCGCTCGTTTGGCTGATAACCGGAAGGGAAAAAGATCGTCACATGGAACCGAGATTTTTCATCTTCCCGTACCGAAGTCCCCACAGAAGAACATGCGGGGTAAATATCACGATCTGGCTGGACGTCACATGCAATCCGTCAGGTTCGCTACGGTCCCCTATCCGACACACGGGCATTTCCAGTTCGTTAGTTACGGCCCAACACCATGGCTCAGAACCTTCTCCGGCACTCAGGGGGACGTGTGGTTTTCTCCTCCGCCACATATGAAAACCCTTGAACTTTTTCTTACGTGACATAACCAATCAAAGCATCCAGCCAATCAAGGCACACAACCAATCAAAGCACGCCAAGGCCCCTAGCCCGTGTTCAGATGCTCCGGCAAGATTACTGGAGCGAGTTTATTATCAAACAGGCGACGCGAGGCGCAAATGAGGGAATTGACTTTTTCAGACTCGTCGGAAAATTGTCACACAGCAATTGACGAGGTCCTCAGCTCCGCGGCCCACGGAGCGGATGGGAAGATCGTCCAATCGATGCAAGACAGTGTAACGTAGCTGGAATTGTGGCCATCGATACACTAGGCGAATCAACTCCACAGGTCCTCAGAATGACGACAGGAAAGCCGCCCACCACGGAGAGCGATTATCGGCTTGGGGCCGAAGCGAAGGAAAGTCATAATCGTGGTACGTGATATGTTACGGGAAACGTGAGGTGAGGGTGAGCGCGCAACGTACGCAATGATAGGAGAATATAGCTATAAGAGTGGATGGTGACCATATTTTGATCCCGAATGCCCAAGATGAGAGAGTAAGCTAGGAACTCTATGACCTCATGTAGGTACATGTCACCAGTTATGATATCTGGAGGAAAAGATACCTCCGGAAGAAGCCAAAATTGCGTAGGGCGGGCTGAAGTGCGGTTGTGATGAACCCACGAGCACCTCCAGGCCTTATCGACGTGGGTCGTTAAGCCAGATAGGGCAGGCGATGACGCAACAAATCAAAAGTTTAAGCAAGGAGGGGCCAATAGTAACGATAATGAATGAATGACGGCGACCCATCTAAAGGCTCCTTCCAATCGCGTTTGGCTGATAGCGACGAACTAGGTTCAGGTGGGGGCACGATGCGTGTACGGGGTCCGGGGTGGGTGAATGTGACAGACAAGAGATGATAAGACCGCACGAAAAGAGAAAAGTATGATGAGGACATGAAATGAAAAGGAAGAGGGCGAGGGGAGGACCGAGTCTAGAAGATCTGTCCAGATGAGGGTAAGGGTACAGGGTGAACTCATTGTACTTGCACAGACAGATGGACGACAGAGTGTGTCATAAATAGAGTAGGACAATCGTGATGTCGGATGGTATCGGATTGTGAACGGGTGCGGTGGGTCGTGGTCGTGGTCGTGGACATGGTCGTGGTAAAAAGGAATGATAGCTCACGTGACCGGTGTTGCCACCAACGTCGGGCTCGGCATTCTCGGCGCTCTCTCGGAAGAGGAGCGACAACAGCTGCACAGCACGCCGCCCGCAGTGACCGGCACCACCCCCGCCTCGCCTAACCGCCTTTGCCACCTCTTTCCATCTCCTTTCTTCACCTTTATCATCAGCTTTTCTCCCCAGACATGCCTCCAAATCTGGGCGAATCGTGAGCTCCTCCCCGATATCCGGCCTTCCAGTTCTTCCGCTGATCTTTTTATATTCGTTTGCGCAGGAGGAAAATCAGAATTACAGGTTAGTCATCTGTCTTCATCTCATTCATTTGCGCCCTTTAACCTACTCTCGACCTCTTCCCAGTCGTAGCTGCCGATGGCTTGGTCAAGCGAGATGTCTTCCGACTTCCCGACCCGTTCGCGGTCGTCACCGTCGATACCGAGCAAACACACTCAACAAGCGTCATCAAGAAGACCCTCAATCCCTATTGGAATGAGCACTTTGATGTGTCAGTTTTTTTGTTCCTCGCACACAGCCTGTTCTTAGTATTACTTTGCCATGACCAACACTCAGCATAGTCAAGGATTCTTCCGTCCTTGCAGTTCAGATATTCGACCAACGCAAGTTCAAGCGACGAGACCAAGGCTTCTTGGGTGTTGTCAACATACAATTGTCCGATTACCCACATCTTGATCTTGGTAGCCATGGTATGTTTATGTTCGCTCCCGGTCTCAAGACCCCCACTTCTTCATGACCAACCAATACATTCATCGCAGAGATGATACAATTAGATCTGAAGAGGTCCAATGACAATCTCGTTGTGCATGGAAAGTTGATACTTTACCTCTCCACCAACCTTGGTAATCCACCTACCAATTCCCGTCCAGCTGGCTCGTCATTAGCCCTGACCGCCCTCCCATCAAATGACTCCAGCCTCTCGGTCAACGTCAACAATACTTCGGCGTCTGGAGTCATGGGGACATCCGCTAGCCTCTCTCGCACTCCCAGTTCTCACGCCACTACTTCAGAGGCCACTACACCAATCATGTCCATGCCCACTCCTGTCATTCCCGGAGCCCAGGACCGCGAACAACAACAGCCTCAACCTAATCATGCAACTCGTCCTGTTAGCTCTAGTGGTGCCTCAGCGGCTATTCACCCACATAACCCAACAAGACCCTCTGCACCTGGTATCGTCTCCCCTGGACATGCAGTTGCATCGAACAACAGTGCGCACCATAATTTTAATGCCACCGAGGATCAGTATGGCCCGCTCCCTCCCGGATGGGAACGTAGAATTGATCCCCTTGGCCGGACGTACTACGTGGATCACAACACACGCAGCACCACATGGAATCGGCCTTCCCCGAATCAGGCGGTCAACCATCACACTCAGGAAGGCGAGACGAATGCCGCACGGGATCAACACAGCCGTCGTATCCTCGCGGATGATCTGCTAGAGGCTTCGAGTGGCAGCACCAATGTGCAGCGCTCTGGAGCTGCCGCCGCGCAATCCGGGAATACCACGGTGGTCGGAACCGGTGGTGGTACCACCACGGCTGGCTCGGGTAGCTTGCCTGCCGGATGGGAGGAACGGTACACGCCTGAAGGTCGACCTTACTATGTTGATCATAATACGCGTACGACCACCTGGGTGGATCCGCGACGACAGACTATTATCCGTGTCATGGGCCCGAACGGTCAGAGTACATCACTGCAGCCTCAGACTATATCGCAACTTGGTCCTCTACCGTCTGGATGGGAAATGCGACTCACCTCAACAGCGCGTGTGTACTTTGTTGATCATAATACCAAGACGACAACATGGGATGATCCACGGTTGCCCTCGTCGCTCGATGCAAATGTGCCGCAGTACAAGCGCGATTTCCGCCGCAAGTTGATCTACTTCCGTTCTCAGCCGGCGATGCGAGCGCAGCCCGGAAATTGTCAGATCAAAGTCCGACGCAACCATATATTTGAGGACAGCTATGCCGAAATTATGCGCCAGACGCCAAACGATCTCAAAAAGCGTCTCATGATCAAGTTTGAGGGGGAGGACGGATTGGATTACGGAGGTCTTGCAAGGTTAGTGTGCAAAGTTACCAAAGTGGCTCGTACTTAGCGGCTCTCACACCCCTATAGAGAATTTTTCTTCCTGCTCTCACATGAGATGTTCAACCCCTTTTACTGTCTCTTCGAATATTCGGCACATGACAACTACACGTTGCAAATCAATCCCGCCTCCGGCGTTAACCCCGAACATCTCAACTACTTCAAGTTCATAGGACGCGTTCTAGGCCTAGGCATCTTCCACCGACGTTTCCTTGACGCTTACTTTATCGTTTCCTTCCATAAAATGATCTTAAAGAAGAAAGTTACACTAGCGGATCTCGAGAGCGTGGACGCCGAATTGCACCGCGGGCTGACATGGATGCTGTAAGCCAACCTTCTGCCCCTCTGCCCCTTAACGTAAACTTGTCCTGCGCGTGACTCATGTGACCTCTGCAGAGAGAACGATATTACGGACGTAATCGATGAAACTTTCACGACAATGGAGGAGCGCTTCGGCGAAATGGTTACTATTGACCTTAAGCCAGGTGGCGCCGATGTCCCTGTCACGGAAGAGAACAAGAAGGAATATGTTGATCTCGTGGTCGAATATCGCATTTCAAAGCGTGTCAAGGAGCAGTTTGACGCCTTCATGAGCGGTTTCAGTGAGCTGATACCTCAGGACTTGATCAACGTGTTTGATGAGCGTGAGCTCGAGTTGCTCATCGGCGGTATGTCGGAGATCGATGTGTAAGTTTTTCTTTCCTTTTTGTCCATCTTCGATCCCCGTGCTGAAAATACCTGATAGGGATGACTGGACGAAGTTCACGGATTATCGTGGGTACGAGGTGAATGACGAAGTGATTCAATGGTTCTGGAAATGCGTACGTTCGTGGCCGCCTGAGCGCAAGTCACGCTTGCTACAATTCGCAACGGGTACTTCACGTATCCCTGTCAATGGCTTCAAGGATCTACAAGGCTCAGACGGACCACGGCGCTTCACTATTGAGAAGGCAGGCGACCCGAATCAATTGCCGAAGAGTCACACGTGCTTCAATCGTATCGACCTGCCACCGTATAAGGACTACGCAAGTTTGGAGCATAAGCTGACCCTTGCCGTCGAGTGCGTCTCTTTTGTCTTGCCCTTGTGGGAGTGCCTATCGCTGATTAACGTGCCTATAGAGAGACTGTTGGCTTTGGGCAGGAATAGACTATGCTTTTCATGAATGTTCTTTTATCTCATCGTCACTCTTCCATTCTGACTGGTTCCGTTTTGTATCCCTTGCATCGACCCGAATCGGGGACTATGAGTCGCCCATTTCACTTCTACTTTCTGTTTATGGTTTTCCAAAGTTTGCCCACGGTTTTGCGTTCCAATCACGAGACACCTTTGTATGCTAAATACTCTTATTCCCCAAATCCAATTGGACGTTGTTGTGTTGAGCAGGAGCCTGGCTGTATTCTGCCTGTGAGTGGCTGAAGTAATCTAATCACCTTTCCGGGTCCATTAATGTGCGCCTCGCGGTACAGAAGCACATGTAGCACTACCGGTACGTAGGGAGAGTCCTAGTGTCTTTGTTGTTTATCTGTACGTTCTGTCCTACACGCTGTTCCCAAACAGCGGATAAAACGTAAAATCCCCTAAGCTATTACTGTACTTCCTGTGCTTCAGTTGCGTTACTTGGACAGGCTCTTGGACAGCGCCCTGTGTGCCAACTATGAGGGCACCTGTTTCCATTGTTCAACCCCGCCTTTTCTTCTTACCGGTTGAGCTTGAAGTTGAACGGCTGGTGGAGGTGGAGGCGGCGGGGGTGAGGCGTTTTCTTGACTGACTGGACGGGAGACGGGGGCGCCTGTGCAACGGGGTCCTCTTGCATGTGCTCGGTTTCCGACCAGTGTCCCGAGGGCTGCGACGTGTCGTTTGAAGGGGGTGTGCGGGTTTATCCACTTCTTTACCTTGGCCTGTGCGCCAAAAATTAGGCAAGGATCTCCCTCCTTTTGTTACCGTCGCGTCGCCCTCTCTTCTGAGTCTCCTCCGCTTGCCCGCGTGCGTGTGCGTGCCCATTGCTGCGATGCAGAAACCCATCTTGAGAAATCCACAACACCAAGAACAGTCTCACCGCGCTCGTCACTACTCTCCTCCACAGCTAGCGCGGCCAGTACCAGCACCCAGATTCACGTCCGCGCGCACCTCTTACCCCGTCTTCCTCTCCTTCCACGACAGCCTCAGGTTACAGATCGGTTGGGCATGGCGTGGTCTCGTGGATGCTTTCCGGTGGGACGTTGTCATCAGCCTCATGACTAGGAATGTCTGTTTTCTCCTCTTAATCATTTCAAACGTCGCCCGCTCATTGACCTTTTCTGTTTTCCTTTTTTTTTTGGGATTGTTCTTTTAAAAATTATGCAGTGATGCCGAGGTCCGCGCGAACGCGCTCAAGTCGTTCTTGCTCAATGGCATCTCCCTCCTGTCGATCTATGTCTTTGACCTCCTCTTGCACCCCCTTTCGCGGGGAGAGGAGGGGCAGGAAGGCCATACACAGACGTCGCGGAACGGGCTTCATCAGAACTTCGGCTGGTTCTATCGCGTCTTGTGGTTGTTGCCTGTCGTTGGCACGTCGCTCTATCTCAACGTGCGTGGTATTTTTTCTTTCCCTCCCTCCTTTAAAGGGCGTGCAGCTGCTTACATGTTGTGTTGTTTTCGTTCGCGCAGGCCTCGTGGTGTTCTCTTATTGCCAAGCGCACTTTTACCCTGCGTCACGGTCTCGCGTATCCATATGTCGGGATGACGTCGACCACGTCGCCGAACGCATACATCGCGTTCCTCAGATCGTTGGCCACGTCCGCGTACCGTGCCGTCATGATCGCGACGTGTGTCTTTATCTCGTTTGCGCTGGGCTATGTCCCCGTTGTTGGCGGCGTGATAGAAACTATTTTCTTCTGCTGGGTTGATGCGTGAGTGAGGCTTTGTGTCGCGACCCTTTTGACACCTTTCATAATTCCATTTCATCCCTCTAGGTACTATTGTTTCGAGTGAGTGTGATGTGATCCGGTCTAACTTACATGATTCCAATCACAGTGACTCTTGAAGGTTCATATGGATAGCTCGCGGATGGTTGCTGTCTAGGAGGATTCGATATCTAGAGGAGCGATGGGTGTATCACCTTGCCTTTGGTATGGCCGAGCGTATGCTCCGGTGATGTTGCATTTGATCAAACGTCCTTGTAGGTCTACCCTCGACAATCATCTGCATGTGGGGTGGCACCCTGGCGAATGCAGCGCTCTTTGCGCTCATCTTCCCATATGTGAGTATCAATCATTGCAATGCCGCTTCACCACGTTGCCGATCGTCCCTCTAGTACATAATCATGGCGATGCACGCCCACCCCGTGCCAGTGGACCCGTACAATCCATCTACTCCTGCCTTGGCATCCGCAGGCGCAACGATCATGCACCCATCCCCATACTTGCCCATACGTCTCCGCGTCTTTACCCCTGTGATCTTTCTCAACGACTGCATCGTGACCGTGCTCAGTTTCTGTGCGAGGCAGCGCAGGGGGACTCGTTCGAGAACATTTTCCCCAGACCAGGGCCATGGGGCTAGAATGGAGGAGGGCGACGACGAAGAGGTCGAGTTGCGACCTCTTCGAGCACCCATGCTGCGCCAGACGGCCGCGGCGCGGCGGAAGTTAGACTAATATGCTTTGTTCCAACTACATCTTGTCATTCACCAGTCACATTGGGCTATGTAACTGAACTGAGCTATCCGAACCCTGCCCACTCAACGCTGATGTACGTGACCTCTCGGCTCACAGGGTCCCAACCACACAAAAGATGCGCCTTCTTCGTGGCCGTGCCGAGCCGACCATGCGCCACTACTTCCATCGGGCGCAATGGGGCAGACGGGGTGGATTGAACAGTGGCAACAAAGTGCGAATGATAGCGCAGCGGATCGCCTGTACCCGTGCGCGCGTGATGGGAAGACGGTTAAAAAAAGGGGGGTAAGGCCACGAGAAACGTGAGGTAAAGAGCGCACCAGGGTACACGAGCCAGTCCCCGCCAAACTTGCTGCCCCCGCCCATATAATACCCCTTCTCCCAGAGATCGCGAAACACCTCACATCGCGCGCGTTCCTCCGCATTCGTGGGGTAATTCCACACGCCCGCGGCCCGCGCTGCCTCAAGCGTTTCGTACGTGTGCTGCTGCTCTTGCTGCTGTGCCACGGCAGGATCGGAGGGGGAGGAGTGCGAGTACCACGCGAACGCGTCGGACGTCGTCGGCACTGAGACGGTGTAGACCGCATCACTAGTAGACGTAGGCAAAGCAGAAGGAGTAGAAGCAGATGTGCCCCTTCGTTCTTCGCTGTCTCCTGCAGTTGCCACCACCCCCGTCACTGCCGTTGCCGTTCTTGATGATGATGCCCCGTCGCCGTCGGTGTTTGCGTTTGCATCTGCGTCGGCTTCTACTGCGAGTTGACGACGCCGCCGGGCTTCGCGCTCGGCGCGCTTTTGTGAGATCGTAGCGGCTTGATGATCAGGTGTGGTCGTCGTGGTCGTTATCTCTACTGCTGTTGCAGCTTTGGCTCCGGCCCCGGCCCTGTCCTCGCCTTCGCCCTTACCACGCTGCCGCTCGAGTCGCGCGAGTTGGTGTGTGATGATGTCCTGTCGACGGGAAGCGTCCCACGCTTCGAGCTGCGTGGGTGTGGGAGTGTGGTGCGCTGCAGAGTCGTGTACGATGGTCGCGAGCTCTGCATCCATGCATGCATCATATGTGTGTGTGTGTGATCAGGGCGGCGGCGGATGAGACGGATAGAGTGGGGGACCACTCACGCTTTTCGACGAGGAGAACGAGCTCCTCGGGCATGAGGACGAGCGGCAGTCCGAGGAAAACATTCTGCTGCGAGAGATGGGGAAGCGTTCCGGTGAGCACGCCGCAGATACGGTGTTCTGAACGGAGAGTCGCGACGTCTACAAAGGGTCAAAGCGTCTGTCGTGCGGTGCGGGGGTTAGAACGACGATGTTGTAGCGCACGGTCGACATCCCAAACGTAGGGTGTATAGTTCGATACGTGGATCGATATTCGGCTGGTCATTTGGCTCTTGCAACTGGCAACTGCAGGGAGGGGCCAAGTCCAAGTTACAACATACAAAATTATCATTACAATTACACATCTACCGTAGCACATACAAGCAAGAATATCCATGAATAAATTACTTCAACCCAAGAAAGATTCGCAAGTCCACCAAGGCCCAGCGTTACATCGTTTACTCTCCATCGTGACACGCTCGTAGTGCGTCATCTGTCAGAACGGCGACTAACGAAGATACTGCTCCCTCTCATTGTCCGTGAGGTAGCTAGCAATGTAGCTCCTCATCATCTGGCATAGTTCCACATACATACTATCCTTGCTCTCCACATAGTCGAGCAAGAACAGCACCATATGCAGGCCAACGGCAGTAGTGTGCTTCGTGAGCATGGGCGGGATGTCCTCGACGTTGAGAGAGAATATATCTGCAAGACTTGCGTGCTTATCCCGCGAGACCTGTGCGACAGAGTCCTCTGTGATCCTTGGGAGTTCGGTGTGAATCTAGATGGTATGTGGTATGTGAGCGTGCGAATCTGATAACCATCTTCTTAGACCGAGTCATGTGGGAGCTAGACGTACCTCGATCTGACCTCCGGCTTCGACAAGGAGTATCAATAGGCGGAAGACACTGGAGACGGTCGCACTGAGTGCTTTCACTGGAAAAAAGGGGGGGATTCAGCAACTGATCCCTCGATCAAAGGTATGACTCGTTACGTTTTGTCCATATCGCAGCCTGCTTCATCACCCAATGCACGACGCGGCCTAGCAATAGTGGGCGGATCCCTTCAGGAATCTCGGCGTAACTATCCATAATCATTTGCAGGTCCTTCGCTGCGTACACGCCCTCAAACTCGACGCGCCCCCAATCCTTTTCGGCGTCCTGGAGCACAGCATTGGCGGTGGCGGTGTTGTGGATGAGGGTGGACCAGATGCGGGCGAGGGGGGATATTGGGTGACGCACGACGCGCGCGGAGAGGAGCTTCGGTTGGTCGTTTCGGGAGGTGAAACTATGCGGCATACTGCGGGCTTGGCGAGTGAGGTGGCGGAAGATGAAGTGGGTGGGTTTGTAGTTTCCGATGACGCTAAGTGCCATCAGACGGAGGGGGGGGGGCAAACGATAGGGGCCATACCTCGTCCTCTCGCGAATGAAAGTATCACCCCAGAGATAGTACAATAACTTGATGGTGCATCCTCGGAAAGCACGTGAAACGTGTAGGAACGTCAGTATAGCGTCCCATTGCTGGAGTTTGCTCGGAAAGAGCATCATATCGCCGATGTGTTCTCCCATGGAGATTGCAAGGATGTTGTAGATGAGCTCCGTAGGCAATTGCAATGCTGGGTTCTGGACCGCGCGCGACGCAGGCGCGTCCGAGGATGCAGTATCCGAGGTCGTGGTGATGTCACTGCGCCGGGGTCGTTTCGGAGACATGATGCACGTCGTGGTCGCTGGTTTGTGCGAGGCCGAGAATAGTGGGACTACGATACTCGGACGAAAGGTGGTGCAAGTCAAGGAAAGATTATATGCAATGATGGCACGACTGCCCCTTTAGTGTAGTTGGCATCACTGCCACACACACAAACACAATGACTCTGACTCGGGCACTTGGTGGCACCAAGATAAGATATTCTACCGAGGATTGTGACTCCGAGGTGGAGGTGGTTAAATCTCATCCTCATCTGATAATCTGGAGATTGTGACTTATGCCAGGTACACAATGGGCTCGGGCGTACACAGGCCCTTCAGATCAATCGTAACACTCGTCAAATCTATGGCTTGCTTGTTACCCCCCCTCAATTGTGGATCGAACCGAGAATGCGATTGCTACAACGCACGGAGGTGTCGTTAGCGTCCCAAATGAACCCCTAACCGTGCTTATTTGACGAGCTCCCACCGCTCGTCCTTGAATTCCCCACCCAAGGACCTGACCCTTCCCTCCCTCTCCAGTTTCTTCAGGTGCAGTTGGACTCCTTTCGCAGCAGCCTCCCACAATGACTCCGGGTAGCCCTGGTACACTTTCGACACAATGGCCCACGTCGTCCATGATCCATCGGGGGGGCTCGTTTGGAGCACAGCAAGGATCTGTGCCTCGCGCTCCAGCCGGTGATCTATGTACATACGGATCGTCTGGGGACCATCAGGCACGACGGGTCCGTGTCCGGGATAGAGCGTGTCATATTTATCGCGCGCATCGAGCATCTTCCGGAGGCTCTCGAGGTAGTCGTATAAATCCTCGAAAACAGCTGTGCCTTGCCCAAGGACGGTGTCGCCAGTGAACAGCGCGCGGTCGGCAGGAAAGAGGAGAGAGACGGAATCAGTGGTGTGTCCGGGACAGCGCAAAACCTGGAGCGTCCAGTCACGGGCGTCCAGACCAGGCGGTAGGGCCGAGGGTATCAGTGTTTGGCCGTCTGCGAGATCATGGAACTGGTTGCCCCCCGGTGCGGGGGTGTAGTCTCCCTCCCGCAACTTAGACAAGACCTCCTTGAGAACATCGTCCTCCTGGGCTGGGGGGAGGGGGAACTTGTGTATGCGTGGAGGGCGAAACAGCGCTCCATCCTTCCGTTCGACCCAGAGTTCGCGGCAGAGACTGAGCACAGATGGTAGACCTCGGACATGGTCGTAGTGCCGGTGAGTTAAAATTATGTCCGAGATATCGGGCAGAGACGGGTTCTGCGGATTCTCGAGTACAGTACGCAAGACTGGAGGATATTGTGACTTCCCCTCGCCTGTGTCCACGAGGATGTATGGGTTAGACGGGCCGACGAGGTATGTATCAGTCCCTAAGGTAGCTCATTTGAGCGTCCTAGTGGTTGTCTGGGGGTAAACAGACCTTGCAAGGTAAATTCCCCAGGGTTCTTTCGCCAATAGATTTATAGTCACTCGTGTCGCGGTCATGGTGGGACACATACCTGGCCCAATACCCTGATCACTCTGCCAGTGATCTGTGAGTATCGCTCTGTAAATTTCAATGACGAGAAAGCTTTGTGAGAGTTACCCGTGTTACAGATTTCAACACCTCGAGTTTTTCCATTGCTCGGTCGCCCGCTGAGTGAATGTATGCGTGTCTGGGGAAGTCCAGTTCATTCAGCCTCAAATCACACTGCCAGCTTAGTCAGCAGGCTCAAACCCATGCGACGTGACTCCGCTGAACGGCTTCAAACAACAATTTTGTCAACAGACTGCCTTGACAAGGATTCCACCATGTCTACAGCTGTTGCCACACATCGCCCTTCAATGGATGCTACGTCTCAGAAGAGGAAAAGGTGCGCATTTCTTCGTTTTTGGCTCTCGCAATCCTAACAGGTCGCAGGTCCCGCTCTCACTCTCCCGACAGTGGTCCTCCCTCAATGCGGCGCAGGTCATTCTCCCCCCCTCCACCGCGTGCAATAATAGATGCTCCGAGGGTCGAAGACATCGACCCCGTTCGCAGAGCCGAGCGTGAGCGCCAGCTCGCTGCACGCTTGGCCGCCGTCGAACTCGAAAAGGCTGAGGACAAGAAGGGCCAGACCAAAGAGAAGGAATTCGATGCGATGGCAGAGTTTGCCAAGCTGACTTCCTCGCGCTCTGGTGGCGTGTACATGCCCCCTGCACGGCTCCGCGCCCTCCAAGCTGCGGCGGCACAGGACCGCAGCAGCGCGGAGTACCAACGTCTCTCTTGGGATGCACTACGCAAATCAATCACCGGTATCGTCAATAGGGTCAACGTGAGCAACATCAAACATATCGTGCCCGAACTCTTCTCCGAGAACCTCATAAGAGGTCGCGGGCTCTTTGCGCGCAGTATAATGAAAGCCCAAGCAGCTAGCTTGCCTTTTACACCCGTCTTTGCGGCTCTTGTCTCTATCATTAATACAAAACTACCTATGATTGGCGAGTTGTTGCTTCACCGATTGGTCAGCCAGTTCAGAAGGGCATTCAAGAGGAATGACAAAGTGCGTCAGAGAATTGAGCCTTCAACCTCTCTAATCTTATGTCTCCTTCCAGACCGTTTGCCATTCTGCCACCGCATTCATTGCACATCTCGTCAATCAAGGTGTTGCCCATGAGCTGATTGCACTGCAAATCCTCGTCCTTCTCCTCGAGAGGCCTACTGATGATTCCATCGAAATCGCCGTTGGTTTCACCCGCGAGGTCGGTGCTTTCCTCCAGGAAAACTCACCAAAAGCAAATGCAACGGTCTTTGAACGCTTCCGTGCCGTATTAAACGAAGGCAACATCAGCCATCGTGTTCAGTACATGATCGAAGTGCTTATGCAGGTGCGCAAGGATAAGTACAAGGATAACCCAATACTGCCAGAAGGCCTGGACCTCGTAGAGGAAGAGGAACAAATCACACATGAAATTCAACTGGAGGAGGATTTGAAAGTAGAAGAAGGCCTCAGTATGTGTCCCATCTTGTTCCACCAGCCTTCGTTGTAATAGTTTGTTGGCAGACATTTTCAAGTTCGACCCAAATTACCTTGAAACCGAGGAAAAGTACAAGGGGATCAAGGCTGACATCCTCGGGGAAGGCTCTTCCGATGACGAATCAGGATCAGAGGAGGGCGATGATGAGGATGATGATGATGATGCGGGTACGTTTCTAGAACCCATTCGTTACCTCTGTCTAAGTATGTTTCAGCCGTTCCAGAAAAAGAGGGTATTGAAGATCGTACCGAAACGAACCTTGTCAACCTGCGCCGGGTGATCTATTTGACCATAATGAATGCCCTCAACTACGAGGAAGCTGTCCATAAGTTGCTAAAAGTTCAGTTACAGGAGGGCGAAGAGGTATGTTCTGTCACGCGGTTTTCCTTATCTTTATTGTTGCTTATCGAGCATCCTAGATTGAACTGGTCAACATGGTCATCGAGTGTTGTTCCCAAGAGCGTTCTTACTCGACCTTCTATGGTCTCGTCAGCGAACGTTTCTGCAAGCTCAACCGGGTATGGAACGAGTGCTTTGAACAAGCTTTTGACACATATTATGACACGGTTCATCGTTACGAAACGAATCGTTTGCGTAACATTGCTCGGCTCTTCGGTCACCTCCTTGCAAATGACGCCATCTCTTGGACTGTTCTGCAGGCGATCAAGATGAACGAGGACGATACAACTAGCTCAAGCCGCATCTTTGTAAAGATCATGATGCAAGAAGTCACGGAGAGCATGGGTCTACCTGCACTCAAGGAACGTTTCTCGGACCCTGAGATCAAGGCATTGTGCACTGGCATGTTCCCGTTGGATAATCCAAAAAACACGCGCTTCTCTATCAATTACTTTACAAGTGTCGGACTTGGTGCGCTCACCGAGGAGATGCGTGAGCATCTCAAGGTGAGCTGATCATTCATCAAATTCACTCTAACCCACAACTAATATACTGTTCCCAAGAATGCCCCTCGCCTGATTCTGGAGCAACGTCGTGCGATGTTGGAAGCCGAATCCTCGTCTTCTGATAGTTCATCGGAAACAGATTCATCCTCCGACATCACCTCGTCTGATGACTCTGACAGCGAATCTGATGCGTCGGATGATTCTCGTGACCGCCGCTCTCGTCGTCGCTCGCCATCCCCGCCTCGTCATTATAGGCGGGATTCGCCCCGCCGTGGGCGAGATGCCAGTCGGACACCATCTCCACCACCCCGTCCCCGTCGGGACTCGCCGCGCCGCAGGCGCGATGACAGTCGAACGCCCTCGCCACCTCCCTCTCGCAGGGACAACGACGATCGACGAGACTACGGCCGCAGCGGTTATGGCCGAGATCGTCGTGAGTCCCCCGCGCGGTATCGTCGGCGCAGCGACTCGGTTTCGAGGACTCCACCTCGTGGGCGCTACGAGCGTGGCCGTTCACGTTCACGTTCACGCTCGCGTTCGCGTTCGCCGCCACGTCGAGAGAGCATACGGGACCGGGACCGTTCTCGTGATTACGACCGCAGAAGAGATGATTCACGAGACAGATATAGGGATCGCAGGCGCTGATGCGAATGGCCTTTGGATAGGGGGTATCTTATGCACGCATTATGTCCTCTCGTCTGTGATATGGCTGTTTGTGCATCTCCAAAACTTTGCACCACTGTCGGGTGTTCTGTGGTTTAGTATTGGTATTATAATATGCGTACACACTATGATGGCCGAGCGAAGACAAAGAAAAAAAGATTATCGATCATCCTCCATCGACATGCCTCTCACACCGTGTAAGGGTATGCGATCGCTTTCCTTTGCCTTACGCTCCTTCATCTCGCGATACCGCTTGATTGCGTTTTCCCGTTCCACCTCCATCATGGCGCGCTGCGCCATAGAGAGCACCCCCGTACCCGCCGCCGTGGCCTTCCCGCCCGGTGAGTGCTTCGCTGCGCCGCGAGGGAGTTGTTTCAATTCTGGCGGAGCCATTGCGATGTCGTTCAGGTGGCGCGGCGCGGTGCTAGGCATGGTCGCGAACTCCTTTGGTCGATCGTCATCGTTGTGGCTGAGTACCGTTTTTGTCGACGGCGGGTCGTCCGCGTGGGCTTTCGATTTGTTGCCGTGGGTGGTGGTTGTTGAGGTCGTCCCCACGGCCTTTTTCCTTTCTTTGCGCTCGGTCGCGGCAGATGCGAGCATCGCGGATCGCACTAGTGGGCGCATGTAGTCCTCGACTCTCCTACACACAAAAAAAAATGGGCAAAGCGAATGGCCCGTCGTTGAGAACAAGGTGCAGGCAGCTTTAACCCACATTCACGGTGGTAGAGGGGGGGAAAGGGGAATAAAAAAAAACCCTCGTACTGATTGAAATGCTTGAGCGATTCCCCGGGTTGGATCTCAATCTCAATGGGACCCCCGATCAGACGGTCTTCTCCTTTCCCTAATGATACCTTGTTCTTGCCCTTGCCCTTCTCTTCCTTCACCAACACCCCCGTGTCCGTAGCGGTGGTGGTGGTGGTGGCGGTGCGACGTTTCTTGCGCGCTGGAGGCTTCGATCCGCTCGTGTCATCGATCGCGTCCACCCCTTCCGTTCGCAGCTGCGCACGCTTCCGCCGATATTCGGCGCGGATCCTCTCCGCGTCCAACACGCGCGCTGCGGACTTGGGAACGCGTTCGGTGCTGATGCCCGTGGGGTTGTTACGACCGGATGGGGCGAGATCTGCGCCTCTAGGCAAATGAGAGGCCCAAACGTCCGTCGAGTTATGATCTCTATGCTGACCTTTCTTTTCTCTGTTGCTCACGTACGGAGCGTTTTGCGCGTTTATGAGGCATCACTCGGTACTCCAGTCTCTGACTGACCAGGTCTCTAGAGTAGAGGTACAGCTGAAGAGCGCGTTAAGTTGGAGGTATGGTCACGATATATTACATAATAACATAGCAATGAAGGAAGAAAGGAGTAGCCTTTGCCAACACAGCCTGTAGAGCCTGTAACCGTATAGCGTAACCGTAAGTACCGTACGACGTAGCGTGCATAATTTATGTGTACCGTAAGTCCAAAATGCTACAAGATGTAGATGTGCCAAAAAATACTTTGGCGCCCACCACCCGGGCACCCAGCCACAGCGCCTCGCTAACAATCTACGACCAAGAAAAAAAAACAAGAGACAAGAAAGGGAAAAATATATAATAAAAGGAAGATGGAGATGGAGATAGGATACGAGTGTCAAGCATGCGCGAGGGCTCGCTAGCAGTGTACAACATCACTTTGCCTCCTTTTCATACGTATCTGTCGGCATCAGCAGGCCCACCGTGTTCCCGAACCCGGCGAGAAAACACGTCCGGCCGCTCACGAGCGGACGAACATGCGTGAACGGCAGCCGCGGAGTCTCCCGCATGGCCGCCGGCTGTTCTGCGGTGAACGCAAATGCAGACGCGGCGGCGGCTGGTTCGAGTGCCGCGAGGGGCGACGCGTTGATGCGCGCCTCGATGGGGTCGAACGTCCACGCCTCCCACCGCCCGAGAGACGCCGCGCTAAGCCCGCAAAAGTCGCGCTGTGCGGCGTGTGTGGACAAAGAAAAAGACGTGGCGACGTCCTCAGGCCCTGTCCTCCCTACCTTGCTCGTCCCCGACTCTGGCGGCTTTGCTCGCGAGCGTCGACGTACGCCTATGACCCTCGACCCTGCGACGTCCCATGAGCCGCGCTCACACGTCGTGTCCGTGATCCGGGAAATCACGAGGGAGCGCCAGCGAGCAGGTATCTGTGGAGGCTCTGATGGGCCCAATTGTGCGTCGGATGCGTTCTCTGGGACCATGAGCGTGTCTGTTGTGGCTGCACGTCGTGGGAAGTCCTTCTCAGACGTACGGCGCGAGAGTATGCCATGCCCAGATATAGGGAACGGTGCACTTTCCTCTGACAGAGACGCATGTCGTGAGCGAACGGGTGGTGGAAGTGTTACAGACCCTGTGTTGGGACTGTGGGAGTAGAGTCCGAGGGAGGAGGCCCATGGTGATGGCGTTACTTCAGGTGGCGATGGTGAGTTGTGCAGGCAAGTGCGACGCGAGGACGAAGTGGCAGTCAAAGAGGAATTGTCTGGAGGAAGGAATACATTGAAAAAGTGCACGACAGGTCCGGCGGTGAGAATGAGAGAGAATGTATTCGAGGGAAGCGCGCTGCAGCGAGTGCATGGCTTGCACGGGGCTATGCAAGTGCGCAGAGCCTTCAATGCTCCATAAGGCTCGTTGAGGAGTGCGATGCAGTAGTTGGTTTTACCGTCCCAAAGAGAGACAATACCTCCCTCTGTTGCAGCTGCAATAACGAGCGTACGCACACTGCCCAGCTCTACTATGCACGCGTGAAAGTTGGCGACTGTGTCTGCCGGATTTCCTGCCAGTAAGCGACATTCAGAAGCGAGGAGTGGGTCAAGGCCAGGACCGAGATCTACGATATCGAGGGAGCCGTCTTCATTAGCAAAGCCGCCTAGGAGGTGACTGGTATCTGGAATACGTAGGATGGTAGACCGGATAACGCGTCGTTCCTGGGGTGGTCCCACTGCGATGGGGCAGTCGGGCTTTGCGCTATCCCATTTGATAATCTTCCCATTCTCGTGTGTGGCGAAGACAGTCAGCAATTGATCCGAGCGAGCGACAGACATAGGTGTTGATCTCCCGGATACCCGGGTATTCATCAAGTGTAGTCCAGTGACCGCAGACGACGCACCGCGCAACACGCGTTGCGGCCGTCCACCTACGGACGCTGGTAAAGCCCAGATAGCTACGACACCGGCTCCAGTTCCCACTGCGCAGAAGGTGCCTATTTCGTCCATAGTAAGGGCGGTGATGGCAGTACTCAAGCTTGACGGGCCCACGCCAAGTACATCTGTCGCATCGAGCACAATCGGCGCTGTAGACCCATTGTTCCATACGACGAGCTCGTTCTCGATACTCACCGCAGCGACAGTTCGTCCATCCCCACTCGCTGCCAGTAGTTCGATATCCGTTGAATGAGCGCGAGGAAGTGCAGAAAATGCGAGGGGTGCCTTTGGAGGATCTGTGCTTAATGATACTGGCTCGGCCTCAGCGCGATGGCGCTGCGCTTCAAGACGCTCGGCATCTTTAAGCAGATATAGGAGGAGAGCGTAGAGGGCGGCGACAGTGGCAGCGATGGGAAGTACAACGATGCGTGCCATCCGAGTCGAGGTGCGCACGATCCAGGAGTAAGAAAGAAATGACGGGCGGGCACGGTGAGATGGTGGAGTGCGTGCGGTAGGCTGCGCCGCATCGGCAGGATAAAACATGAGAAGAGTGGGTGACTCAATGCGTAGGTGTACCAGAGGGTCTTCTCTGGGGTTCAGTAACCGCCAGGTGTGCCACGCGGGGTCCCCTGCGCCAGAAAGAAGATCCTGTTTACGTTTCTGTGCAAGAGGTATAGATGTGGGTATGATGGAGGTATCAGAAAGACGGGTGGTAGGGGAGGTCACGAAGTACAACGTCCCAGTAGTCGCGAGAAGCTGCAAAAATGCACATGATCAGGACCCGTAATACTTGAAGAACCTGGTTCATACCAAGAACAGACTAATATTTTTATTTGCGCGTCCACTGAGTAGTTCTCGTAGCGTTGTCATAAATTTACGACCTCTCCCATCGGACTGAGCAGACTGCCCCGGAGACACAGGCTGGATTGATGGCGTAAAACTCGCGTTTTGTTGCAATAGTTCCTCGAGTTCTAGCCGCTGAAGGTCGATCGACAGAACGGCCACGAAGAACGTATGAACAAGAAACCAATGCGCGACCAGCACGA
Organism: Russula aff. compacta; assembly: GCA_003313875.1. NCBI lineage: Eukaryota > Fungi > Basidiomycota > Agaricomycetes > Russulales > Russulaceae > Russula > Russula aff. compacta. The sequence goes on from QLOT01002056.1 coordinate 32,169, forward strand.
CAACGGCAAAAGCGCAGAACTGGCGCGTCGCACCCTGTGCGAAGAACGCGATTACCCCGAGAATGATGTTGTACGTGAGGACCTTGAGTGAGTTGGAAGTTCCAGCTCGTGACAGACCAATGGCAATGCGTTCTTTGACGGGAAGGGTTATAGACGTCTTGATAACAGCTTCGACCTAGAAGGTAATGAGAGGCAAGAAATTCTCACGATTAGCGACACCAACCAGACTGAACATATTCTCTGCACCAATGAACATGATGACCAGAGGAAAGATTCCCCTTTGATACATAGTTAGAGAAGAGATCCCTAACGCTGATAGACACTCACCAAGGTACCATAGTGACCCGGAAGCCCACAAGGGCACAGGCGCTCAGACTGGTGATAGTACTAACAAGTATCTCAATGGCACCGGTGAAGATCAGACCTATTCCGTTATGCACTGGAAGCCCTTTCCTCATGAATTGGCCGAAGGTAATAGCAAACGCCAAGTAGGCGAGGTAGATAAACACCGTCAGCACAGACGTATTGGTCGAGGAAGATTCACGTGTCTTGTACTGTGGCAGGAAGTGAGGTTATAGGTCACAGCACAGAATGACGCGACATACCTCCAAGGCAATGAGCTTCGGCTGCTGGGTCTCAGTGATCAGGTGGGCGCTGTCCTTTGATGCGTCCTGCAGTATCTGGAGCCACAGGGTGTGTCCCGTCTTCCCGAGGCAGTCTCTTTCTGGAAAGAAGTACGTAAGGGCCAAGAACATTGTGGACCCGACATCGACACTTGAATATTCGCCCTTGTCTCGCCACGCAACAACCATTTGTGACTCAATCGGGACACCGGCGAAAGAAACATTATTCGAAGGTGCAAGGGTATGCAATACGTTTGCGTCGGCCATTAGTGCACGTTCTTCATGGTGCCAGAACATCAGGGGAGAGACCACGAGACACTGCCCATCAGGACGTCGGAGACAAGGTACCCCCCGCGCGACGAGGGTGTCAGAAATCTTGCGCTCGAGACGCAGAGTTGCCCGCAGGAGTTGGTGACTCAATGCCGAGGCATCAACGGAGGCGGAGCTGTGCACGAGCACGCGTTCTACGCGTAACGTCTGCTCGACGCCGCACCGCGCGCGTACAACAGAGTCCTCACGAATGTGGAAACTGTCGTGAACTGCCCATATATCGCGGAGGTGTTGTTGAGCGTCATAACTGGAGATAGCGTCGACGGCAAGGAAAGGGTCGAGAATCTGAGAGGAAAAGTTGGCAAGAAAACGGGGTTGGGAGGATGAATAGATGGCGAGCGCAGGGTAGAAAAGAGAGGTTATGACTACGGCAGATATGAGGATAACCCGAATTTGATGCGTTGCGCAGTGCCTTTATGGCAAGGAGATTCATAGTCCTGTTCAGTATAGATTAAGGGAGAGGATACACATGTGACATACAGTCCAAAGCGATGGAAGAGCCTCTGTCCCGTGGTACGAACACGGAGCAGTAGGAGTGGACCTGCGGTATCCATGGAGGGTTAGTTGCAAGATACTGCGCAATGTCGGTGGGACTTCGAAGTGGCACGATTGAGACGGCGGCTCGATTCCTAGTAAACGGGATCCCGTTTAAGCAGGCCCAATGCAATAAAAGGACGATATAAATGTTAATGAGGATGGTCCGGACGGCGCTTAAACCATGAGAACGAGTGTAAGGCAACGGTGCTGATCTGTGGGACTGTTAACAGATAACGAAAAAAGGGAAACGAAGTCAGTGACTGCGCACTTGTACTCTCACAGTCTCACTGGCAAAAAAAGTGAACGTAGGCGCCGGGGGTCACGATGTCGAAGCCCGTTCAGCGACCGACGCGGTCACAGCAACTGCCCGGAACGACCGGATCCTCGGAAGCTTATGGTTGCTCTTCGGCCCGCTCCCAACGGGTCCCGTCGCTTCCCCAGCAAATCTGAGCACTCGGAGCATTTCTTTCCATTGCCATGTCACCCTCGCCATTGCTCAGGTCAACTATTTTCCAGTCGCGAAGATGTATGGTTCTACGTCGCACCCTTCCAAAACACGCTAACATAACATAGGCTTCAGCGCAACATCTGCGCACGGCGCCATTACCAAGTTTCAGATGCCTGCTATGTCCCCGACCATGACAGAGGGAGGAATAGCGTCATGGAAGAAAAGGGAGGGTGACAGCTTTACTGCCGGGGACGTGCTGCTTGAAATTGTATGTCACGAGCAATACACTGTTGGGGCCTTACAGATGACCTCTCTGGATCGTACAGGAAACGGACAAGGCGGTCATCGACGTAGAAGCACAGGACGACGGGATCATTGGCAAAATCTTGGTTTGCTTGTTTGTCTACAACCGTGATTGGCTCGTATTCTTACACCTTGACGTACACATGGCAGGTTCAGGATGGGCAGAAGAACATTCCTGTTGGAAAAGCTATTGCGCTCCTAGCGGAAGAGGGCGATGATATCTCCAAAATTGAGGTTACAGAAGACGTGTCTGAGTCCCCCAAGTCTGCCCCCGCTCCAAAGCAAGAGCAGGCTCCGCTCCCCCAATCTACCCTGACTCCGACCCCAGCTCCCAAAGTCACACATCACGTATCACACTCACGACCTCTTTTCCCGTCTGTGGCACGTTTACTTCAAGAATATGGTGTTCAGGACCCAGAGAAAATCAAAGGCACCGGTATACGCGGGATGTTAACTAAGGGC
>QLOT01002057.1:0-11314 GCA_003313875.1 Russula aff. compacta
AAAAAGCAGGGGTTTGGGGGCGCAGCCCCCAACAAGGTGAAGTCCAATGCCGCAGGTATGGTGAGCGAGCACGAAGTGCGAGCGATCCATGCCGTAGGCATGGACATAACCTTGTCGCTCTATCATGAAGGAGTTGGCAGATCTTGAGAAGAGACGGTTTGAAGTGTTTGGTGTCCCAAGTAGCTGGGAAGAAGATAATGCCGAGGATGTTGACGATTCACATCTGGCCGCATCTCCTCAAACAGCTAAATCAAACCTTGTTGCATTTCCCTTGCCGATGCCAGACAATAGAGACATAAACCCTCATATTAGTGCACTTGCTCTCATATCCAACCTCCCTGACACCACTGATTTAACGATTATCGAAAAGAGCATCGAGTATTGCAGACTCTGCCTTACATCACCTCACTCACATCTTCCATTCACACTTATGGCATTGGGCAAACTTGGTTACCAATTGTTTCACCTCACAGGCAATATCGACTTTCTTAATGAATCAATTGCTGTGTGCCGTGACCTCATCAAAATGCCATGTGTACCGATCAATCCTCATAGGATTGCTCTGCTGCTTACTCTTTGTTTGGCCTCCTGGTTCAAGCTGTTCGAGGACAAAAGAGACTGGAATGAAATGATGGAATTATTCGCTGTTGCTGCCACCGACACAAGCATAGAGGTACCCCATCAATTCCCCACGTCATACCTATGGACGCACTCTGCACGGGCTTTTGGGCACCCATCCACACTCACCGCATATGAGACTGCCATCTCATTAATGCAAGAATCTCTCTCCTTTGCTCCTACCCTCGAAATACAACATTTCTGTCTTGTAGCAATGCACGATGAGTATGAGAAGCTTCCACTTGACTATGCATCGTATCTGGTCCAGATTGGTCAACTAAGCGAGGCTGTCACGCCCAGGCCAATGTGTCAATGGATCGAGTCAGATTTGACTAAGTCGGAAAGTCACGTGACGCGACGCGCGTACACTGACAAGGGTTTGGGATCTGGTCGCCTCTGACTGAGGATAGAAAGCTAGCACTTTACAAGTGGCTAGAAGACTTAGAGACACAAGGACTGCTTTACAGGCAGCAGTGAGCCTTCCTGAAGACCTTGTAACAACCTGGTATTGCACAGGAGAACAAGCTTAGGGCTTGTCTTTGTAGTTACTACGGTTTATATAGATGGAGGCGCTATTGTTGTACAAAATGGGAGAACAATGGTAAAACGTCCTAATCAATGTAACAATGGGTTTTTGTGCTATACGAGGGGAACAATGAGACTCGGCTGAGAATGGAGAACAATAGGAGAATGATGTCATATCGTACAAAAAAGGGGAACAAAGAGAGATTGTCCTGAAATGGAATCATGACAGAGGCCATTGAGACTCTCAAACAAGGGAGGGGCCTCCTCTGGTCAGAGATCTGAGGATTCTGAACTTCAATCAACCAGCTTCATGCAGTCAACTTACCCTTGGCTGAGAAATTTGCAGTTGTCAATCGGGACCTTGAAGCATTGACAATCTCAGGCTCTCCAGTCGTCTGGATGGATGATGACCAAGTCGGTGATCACAAGGAGATGGACCCAATAGGTCACCTTGTGGTGAAACAAAGGAAACTCGTCGAGGAGTGTGACAGGCTCATTTCTCAGATCCGAACTCAACCAGGCTTCGACACTTTCTTGATCCCACCTTTGTTCAGCTCCCTTCGTTAGTGCCCCAGTGGTTGTGCATCAAGATTATGAGATGTATCAGATATTTACTACATTCTCTGCCAAAGGCAAAATACTGTCCAGACTCTTTCTCATTTCTCAAGATCAAACTAGCATGCCACTACAAAAGTGAAAAGAAAAAAACAACCCCAAAAAAAAGGATCAAAAGGATCATGAGTTGACAGGCAAAGAAGGGACTGAGGACAGATAACAAGTGGATGCAATGCCAGCAGCTTGCAAAGTCGAGATGAACCCAGAGAATACTTTGCCAAAGGGGTGGTATTGTGGTGGGACTAATTCTTGCCAGGTTTGTTTGTGTCACCGCCAAGGGTTTGGCCGCAATAATAGACCAAGTCAATAGTTGCCTAGTAGTTCGCTTGCTGCACTACAATGCAGTAGCTGCTTCTTGAGGGGAGAGGGGAATGATATGAATTGAGACAGGAGACTCAACTTGCCATCTTAGGGACGTCAAGGAGCCTTACTTATACTACAAGACAACTACTAAGGATAGCTATGCCAGCGCATTACTCCACTATGACTAGGTATTCTAAGAATAACTACTCCACAGTGAGTCATGATCCGGTACAGTGATAGAATGCTCCACAATGACTCTTGTATCATACAATAATAGCACAGCTCCACAGTGACTTGCCGCTCCACAATGACTTGTTGACTTCCTCACATGGCTGGTTCCAGAACTTACAGGAGCGCAGTGCACAGCACCACTCCAGGCCGGTTTCATCACTCCTCCGCTAGTATGGACGTCCACATCCTGATCTGGTGTTCAGCACCACACACCTCCTCCCGCCTCATCTCCCAAGCTGTGGGGTGTGTCGATATGCCTCCAGGTGCTTGACCTTGTCAGCGACGCGGGCCGCAACAAGGTGTTCTTCGCAGAGTGCATGGGCACTCTGGGCTGCCTGGAGCTCGCCTTCAAGGGCACAGATCTTGCCCTTGAGTCGCTCGGTTTCTTCATCATGTCTTCTGTATCTTTGAACTTCTGCTGAGGCTTCCCAATCATCCAGATCAGCAATAGCTTGCTCCAGAACCATGTAATCTTTGGGGGTACCCCACAGCTTTCTCCTAAACCAGCTGGGGAGGGGCTCCAGCGGCTTGTCTCCAAAATAGTTCAGGGTGGCATAGAGGTCGATAATGTGGGCTGTGGAGGGGTCTGTGGAGAGAGCATGGAGTCTGGCAACTTGTCCATCCAGAAGCTGTTTGATGAAGCAGGCAAAGCAGTTACTGCCATCTTCACAGGGGATATGGAAGGTAGGAATCCACCCCATGTTCTCGATATATCCCTTGGGGCACTGGGCGATGGAATCATCCTTGTGGAGCGCCTCAATGGCATCATCGAGCTGGGTGGTGAGGAGTTCTTCTTTCTGCTGGTGGAGGTTTTGGAGGGTGCAGACGTGAGCATCGTGGGATTGCTGCCTGACAACAATAGTGTTAATGAGGCCTCAGACCATGGCCCAAAGCTGGACAGTGGTGAGCATGGGGTTTGCTTCAACAATGGCTCGCATGGAGCCAGGGGACAATGGTTCCTCCCAGTGGTCACTGGTCTCGAGGGTGTGTAGGGGTCCTGGGATGGAGATCGGTCCGTCACCAGGCGGGTACTCCTCCTTAGAGGACGAGAGATGGTCTGGGAGTGTGGTGTTGGCTGTTGCAGGGGAGTTGACACAAGTGGGGGATGGAGACGGCTGGAGCGACGAGGAGGATCCATCGAGGAGCTCAGTAGACATAGCCTAGTTGTGGTATTGGCAGTATCGTTCTTTGCAGAAGGACCAGTGTTCGAGGGCATGTGTGTGAGTGTAATGGGATTTGCAGCGATGGGTGAGGGGGCGAGAGAGCACTTTGTGGGCACAAGAACATGGTTTGAACTCGTGGAATTGGTGCGTGGTGTAGGGGGCAGAGCGAAGCAGGGATCTGAGGAACTGCTTTGACTGGGACTCCAGGGTGGATGGCTGGGGTCTTGGAGGTATGCATGTCGCCCTTTTATCCTCTGCAGTGGTCGGTGTTTATGGTATTCCTGGATGAGGTCCGACGCATGCACCTGGTCAGCCGGTTCCCAGGTGTTGTCACTTTCTGGGTATCCCTTCCATTTGATGAGGTATTGGGGTGCTCCACTCCTGCCACGTTGTCGGTGACTCCTTATCTGCTCCACTTTATATTGTTCTTCTCCACCTATGAGGTCAGGGGGTGGCAGAGAATAGTTCGGTCCATGAGCTGTCGTTTCATGATAGGGCGATAGGAGGGAGGCGTGGAATACGTCATGGATCTGCCAGGCAAGGGGGAGCTCCAATTGGTATGCCACCGGGGATATTTCCTTCTGGATCTTAAAGGGGCCATACCTCTTTGGGGTTAACTTGGAGCTTTGGTGTGGAAGTCGAAGATAAGTGGCTTCCAGCCAGACCTGGTCTCCTGGTTGGAACTGGGATGGAGGGGCTGTCCCTGTCTTCTTATTGATGGCCTGTACTGCTTCTTGTCTTGCTTCCATCATTCGCTCCACTCTTTTCTCCACCGTTCTGTTATCCGAGGGGGTGATGCTTTGTGGAGTGAGGATAGGTTCATACCCTAACAGGATTTGATTGGGCGATAACCCTGTGGTGGCATTGATCCGGTTATTGTGTACTGCCGTGGCCATTGTGATCCATTGTGTCCAATCTTCTGGGTGCATTGCTGTCACTGTTCGAAGGTATTGCTCCACCCACTGATTCTTTCGCTCTGGCAGCCCATCCGTTTGGGGATGGAAGGCAGTGGATAGATTCTGTGCGATTCCCAGCTTCTTTGTGAGTGCTCAGCCAAAGTGGGATGTGAACCGAGGGTCTCTGTCACTGATGACCTTAGTGGGGAGTCTGAACCATTGATAGATATTGTCCAAATATAGCCGAGCAATTCCTAGACCTGTTATTTTTTTTTTCTTTTTTTTTTTTTTTTTAAATCTGTCTTCTATTCCGCGCTACGTATCAACTAGGTACAGGGCGGTCGCCCCCCCCGTGGAGGCCCTCCCGCGGGAAGTCTACTCTACCCGAAACAAAGCTACTTACTACTGGCTACGTCGCGACGGCTACCAATGATTCCTGTCTAGCTGATCCGCGAGGGGGGGCCTGGACAAACCGTTGGGCTAAAGAGACCAGGGGGGAGACACGTAACTAAGTAAAACTCGGAGGGTAGCTAAAAAGGCAAAGGGCTAAAAGGAAAAGGGAGGGGGTAGGGTCTAGGGTGGGCATTATGATTGGGCTTGGGAGTTGAGGCGTGAGGATGGACCAGTGGTAAAGGGGTAACCACGTCAAGGGTAAAAAACAGTGTAGTGCTGGGGTGTGCACGAGTGTAGGTCGGGAATGGAGGGTATTTCATTGAGGAGGCCCCTTCTGGCGCTCCGCCTTGGCCGCTGTTAGAGCGGTGAACCTGGCTTGTTTTTCGGGTGACCATTTCGGGTCGGGGGTCGATAGTGAAGGGGGGGTGTATACTGAGGTTTGGGGGCCTGACGCGACAGGGGCTACACTCCCTGAGGCCCGAGTTTGGGTGGGTGGTTGGGGGGGAGCAGGGGTCTTTGATGGTGCCGGCTTTGGAGGGGTGTTCTTCCAGCGCTTTACCGTGACTACGCTACCAAAAGCGAACAGGGTGCGGGCACGCAGAAGGGCCTGGGCTGTGGTGCCATCGGGGTCTTCAAAGGAGACTGTGAGGGAGGAGGTGGAGCCGTTGTTATATGAGTAGGGGTTGCGGACCCAGGACGGTTTCTGGGTGACTGAGAGGGTGGCGTAGGAGGGGTTCTCAGTGATGAGGGCCTGGTGTGCCTCATCTGGCGTGTATACTCCTCGGTGATCGGATTTCCCAGTTGGGACTGAGTTTAGGCGGAGTTTGGACCACTTTGTATTGTGGCGTAGTTTTGGGGGGAGGGCTGGCGCTGATTCTGCCAAAGCTGAGAGTGAAGGGTGCAGGGCTTCTGAAAAGTGGGGGATGGCTGAGGTAAGCTGTGATGCCGTGGTGTTGGCACCACCCCAGAGTACCAGGTTGCCTTTCGGGGTCCACCTTGCGGTGGACACGCGGACCTGGGTGGGGTTGGTGCGCCCTAGAGCGGCATTGATGGTGGCACAGATGTCGGCAGGAGGGGGCCTCGTGCTGTCTGGCCAGGTGTAAGCAGCTGCCTCCACCACTACACTGGGGCGGGAGGGGAGGGCGGCCTTGGCTGCATAGGTGGGCTGGGTCGAGGGGGGTCCCTTTGGGGGGGGGCCCTTGGCGTGGGTGGGGAGGGTGGCGGTGGGCTTGGCTTTGATTTCCTTTCTGACCTCGGTGGTAGCCTTGGCCAGGTTGGTGAGCGTGTTCTCCAGGCTGGTTAGTCGAACCTGGAGGGCTTTAAGCTCTTGGGTAGGGGCAGCAGGAGGGGTGCTCTTTGGCAAAAGAGTCTGTACGAGGGGGTCGTGGAAGAGGAGGGACAGGAGGTGGGCACTCGCTTGGGTTGACTCGTCTGGGTGGGCAAGTTTCGAGGGGTGCATGTGCTTGAGGTAGGCTAGGGCGAGGCCCAGGACCGAGCTCAGTGAGTCATGGTTAGGCGGAAAGAGTTTCTGGAGGTTTTCCCCAGGAAGGGGGAGGAAGTTGGGGAGGGATATCGTCTGTATAACAGGCATGGTGGTGGTTCGGGTTCAAGGAGGATGCTGGTCTGTGGCAGGGTTGGATTTGTGTCAGTTGTGCTGTGCTGTCTCATAACCAGCGTTGTACAGGTCAAGTTGACCCCGGGTCAGCGAGGTCACGTCAACAGGGTCACGTCAAGTGGCGTGACTAATTCATGGGTCAGCCGAGGGTCAGTGAGGGTCAGTCCAATCAGAGCAAAGCGGGATGAACGTTATCGAAGCCTGATAAGCCTGATCGATAACGATCCATTGTAAGGATCAGCCTTACTGTTGGGCTCGGAACGCGCCGGTCCGGGCTGCCCAAGCTCGGATGCCAAACGCGAGCTCTCTTCTTTGGAATCCTTTCAAGACTCGTCCTCACTACCTTGTCCCGCGCACGTCGGAGTGCCGCACAGCCCAATTCACGTGCCACTGATTGTTGGCAAAGCCCCAGCCCTCTCAAGGTGCTCAAGGCCACTTGCCCCTTGTGTGAGTGGCACTGCATCGTCCGCATCACCCGCGTTCGTCGGCCCTTGCGCCGTTGTGGGCCAACGCGAATGGAGTAGAAGGGTTGGCTCTCGGTATCTGCTGATATGTATATAAAGAACTACTTGTTGTTCAATGATAATACAGAGTCCTTTAGGGCACACGGGGTGCCGTCTCTCAGTTCTCACCTTGATTGTCTGCAGAGAGTCCTTCGAGCGCACCTGGCGCTGCTCTCTTTCCCCTTTCTCCTTTTGTTCACCCTTCTCTCTCCAATGGCAGATGCACAGAAGCAGAGAGGGAAACACAAGGTTGTTACAGTAGATCTTTTATCTCCAAAGTTGTAGCATATCTTATCATGTAGCACGCATAAACGCTCGACCGATCTCAGGAAAACCAGGCCAGTCAATGGTCCCACATCTAAGCGAATGTATATTTGTCTCACTCAATATCAGATTTCGTGCTTTGGAAGATGTTTCTGGGAAGAGGTCCCTTTGTGAAAATGCGCCCATTCCTGGATGTTCATTCTATGTCCCCCTTCCTCCTATTGCAACATCAATGAGGACGTTGATGGCATAAACTCTGAGATTCCAGAATCACAATTTTTTTTTGATGTTCTATGACTTGAATTGTATATTACTAGCAGTGACCCGTGCTTCGCCACGGAGCAGCGGCAGCTGTTACGGGCTCACTAAAGAGAAAGCATCACTGTTAGTGTGGACTCTCAGCACGGGTGCTTATTCCATCTGCTAGACAGCACATGTTGGAGATGGAAAAGTAATATTGGAAAACATAATGTACATTGGAAACTTTTAAGATAAGTCGTGAACGCAGAACAGTTAGTCAACTTTTGCTACTGCTTGCATGTGGAGACGTGTTCTCATCATCTCTCGGTCTTTTGTTGGAACGACCTCCTGGAAAGGAGTATTTCATCTTGCCTCCGCCAGCCGAGGGACGATGTGACGCTGGGCAAAAAAAATCAGAGGGAAGAATGAAATCGATGCAGAGCCCAATATCGCACAGCTAGGGGACACAGCAGTTGCAACTGGAGGAGATATGTTTCCTAGAAAGTTGAAGTTTACAGCCTCCACAACGAAACGTGCATCGTTGTGAGTGTGTTCCTCTGGAATGCGTGTTAGACGGCCAGTGAATGAGATGTAGCGGCTGTTCTTGAGGGACAGTTTCATGTTTTCATAATGCTTCAAATGAATATTTATACAGCAGTGCATTGGCAGCACTGGTTTTGTCTGTTGCACCTCTTTAAAAGAGGAAGTGTATTGCTCTGGCATTACGTCAAAATATCCCTCGGCCTCGTGAGACTGCTGAATCGCAGCAGTTGCCGCAATCCATGGCAAGGGCAGTGAGTGAGATGATGGAGCATCACCAGCAGGTATCATCTGTGGAAGGAAAGTGAAGAAGACAAAAAGCAAGGTGCACACTGGAAGAGGTTACGGACCCATACAATGTCCCCTGTGATGTGGTAGTCTTTAGCCTCTAGTGTAACGCGTGTGAGACGTAAGACCGATAGGACTTAGTGACACACAAGTGAAACAGAGGGTTTGCAACTTCAAGTCGATAGACTAAGTTGCGGAAGTTTGATCACTCGAAGTGAAAAGACACAAGGTACAATTCAACTCAAGCTTAAGGCTTGAGTGTCATAGTTAGTCTGCTTATATACATCTGTAACCTAGTCGAGTCACTACTATCGAGCTTGCTAGGTACTACCAGAACGAGTCAGAAACATCGGGTGGATCATGTGACTCATAAGGAGTCACATGCGTCATGACTCGGAGTCATGGTGCTACATCACACGTAAAGGAAGTGTCCACACTTGAGTAATGGTAACAACTTATTGTCCTGAGGGTATCATCTAGTGTCTCAGAGTATGTGGGAACGTTAGACATCATTTTGGCGATCTGGAAATGAAGCATATATGTCAAAAAAAGAGGATGAGAAGGGAAAGCGAGGGTGGTTACTGTCACATGAACAAAGCAACATTCAACGTCTTCAAATGTGGTCGCAGATGCATTAAAGTATCGTAAATTGGCGACCAGAGCAGGTTGGTCAACCCCCATGCACATTTGGGCATCGAAGGCAAGCATGTTGGTCTTCGGATTAATCTTCCTTGGGCTCTCCAGCACTGCCATTGCGTAGAGGGAAGCGGAGGGCATATTGGACGGCGGAGATGAAGTGGACAGAATTGCTACACAACCGTGTGTGGATGGCAATTAAATACAGGGGGAAAGCATCCGCGGCTATGTTGCGATGCGTCATTGTACCCCACATGACATCATAGTGTGTCACAAGAGTTGCATCCGTTCAGAGCAGAAAACAATAAACAGCCTCCGCCAAGGGAGAACAGGAAGTTGGCCGGCAGAAAGTAAATGCAGACACAGAGGACATGATCACAGGATACGACATGAGTAGTGCAACGTCATCAAGGTTGTCACCGCCAAGGGTTTGACAGCAACAAAAGACTATAGCTAAGACTCGATAGTGTCTTAGAAGACTAATAGAGAGAGACTGGGTTCCCGCTTGCAGTGCTGCAACACTGTAGCCACCCCTTAGTGCAGAAGATAGATGAAGAGTAAGTCACTGTGATTGACAGGAGACTCAACTTGCCAGTACAAGGTAGCTACGAGCCTCTACTTATAGAGAAGGAGAACCCTAAGGTCCAAAAGAGGTAACTGTACTCGATATAGTAGGGAGAAAGGAAGACACAAACTGGGAACAAGGGGAGCATCGAAACGAGAACAAAGGCTGCGTCGAAAGGGGTTAACAAGGGGTCACAAGGACCCGAGAGAGCATATGATCCTCGGAGAACAATGAGGATCGCTTAGGAGTGGGGTGCAGTCCAAGAATATAGTACAGTGCCTCAGGCGCACACACAGGCAAACAGTCTAATCAGACTCCTGGCCGGTTCCACAACTTACAGGAGCGCAAGCAGTTGAATGCTTACCCCAGGCCGGTTACAAAGGTTGCCTTGCTATGGAATGCCGAAGGAGTTGGAGGGAAGGAAACAAATGGGAACGCAAGCATTACACAAAATAGGGGGTGGATCCTCAGAAGGGAAGGGGCATCGGATGACGTGAAAATGAAATGCTGAGTAAGTGATGACTGAGGTGTCCCAATGAGGGCGACGAAGAACAATGATGGAATTAGCAAGAAGAGGAGTTTGCACATGTTGAGGCAAGATGTGTGGGCAATACCGGGAATTAGAAGAGGTTGCATGAATTAGAGAACAAATGGGCAAGTGCTTTAATTCAGTAAGACTTTGGGATACACAATGTTAGGGATGGAGAGTTCTGTGGAGTCGTGTGGCAGCAACACCTTTACCCGTTCTCTCGACGTTGCGTGGGACAGAGCAACATAAAGTTGTCCATGAGTGAATACTGGGTTGCGTAGGTCCAAACCAACAAAATGAGCTGATTGTCCCTGCACTTTGTTTATTGTGAGAGCAAATGCCAGTCGTACAGGAAATTGATGGCGATGCAAGGAAAAAGAGAAACCAGACGTATTGCCAGAGGGGGTAAGGGAAATTCGAGGAATGAGAGCGAGTTGTCCATTGTGATCCCCCCCAAGTAAACAAACTTGTAAGACCCGAGAGGAGATATTTGTGAGTATCATTCGTGTACCATTACAGAGACCCTGCCTGGGTGCCAAGTTCCACAGCAAGATAAGTGGACAACCAATTTTAAGCGTGAGATCGCCTGGTGGCAATCCAGACACGTTCATGGAACGCAGAACTTCGACAGCAAGATGGTCTGCATCAGGACCATCTGCACCACCTTCTGATACTACAGTGTTGGCACTGGTGCAAACAGTGGATGGACCTGCCATTTTCTCCAGCACTGCGGTATTAATCTCTTTAACCTCAGCATTCTGAGGCACCAGAATCATGCGGTGGGTGAAGTATTCTGGCAAAGGAGTGTGACTGGCAGAGACTTGGGAGTATATTTTATCAATCAAGCCATCAAGAGAGTGTGATTGCATGTTTTCATCAATTTTTATGGTGCCATCGCAGCCATGTCCATGACCTACGTCTAATAACCAATTTGCAAAGTGTTCATCAGCACCTCTGCCTAGTTGGAGACATATGTTTTCCGTTAAAGATAGAACGGTGATTCCCTGCCAGAGGTGTGATTGTTGTATGGTGGCTTCGATAATTTCCTCTTTTGTACCTTTTGGAATGACCAGAAGGATTTGCTGAAAGTCTCCACCAAAGACAACAGTAATGCCACCAAAAGGGTGGTCGACATTGCAAATGTCACGTAAGGTGCGATCAACTGCCTCTGGTGCAAGCCAGTCTTGCATAGATATTTCATCCCAAATGATTGCGTGCACGGTACGCAATAAATCGGCAAGAAGACCCTCCTTCGGAATGCTACAGAAGGAGTCTTCTGACAGCCCTTCCACTGGAATTTTGAAAGTAGAGTGAGCTATGCGACTAGTGCTTTGAGGTCCAGTCACAAAGACCGGACATGGACCAGGGACCGGACCGGACTGTAACCGGT
>QLOT01002058.1:0-11237 GCA_003313875.1 Russula aff. compacta
CCAAAACGGAATGGCACAAAATGAAAGAAAAATCGTCGCACGCACGGACCAGCCACATATGCATGTGGCACGATTACCTGAATACATAAGTTGGATCAAACCGTAGTACTGTAACCGCTAACGCGTCATTCACACCAGGTAGGAACAAAGCCTGAAATGATGCGCCCGTAATGGTCTGCTCCATTGACCTAGACTATTCAAACTCTGTAAAAATTATCTAAGCGTTTCCGCGGAGACATGGAGTGAAAATTACAAACTTGAATCGCCGTGTTTTTTTTTTGATGGATCACAGGTGGATGATTGATGGATGAAGTAAAAGAGGAAAAATGATAGAAAAGATGAGAGCATGATCGAGCGCGGCGATCGAGCGCTCCTCTGATGCTACAACCTGAAGTCGGGTCTTGTTCCCCATAGGGATGCAGACGCAGAAACCAAAAAGCACACAGGCGCGAACTCCATGACAAAGTGGCCCGTAACTAGTAGCCACGTGTCACAGCACCATCCTTTAGATCATCGCCTAAGCATGCATGCCCCAAGAGAAAAAAAGATTTGAAAGCCACAACACCGTGAAAAAGGCATTGTCTCCAAAAGCGGCAAAAAACTTAGCTCGATCATCAAAAGTGTTGTTCGGGGCCGCGGAAGATTATGTACGAGATCAACGCCAGCGCGCGCAGATGGAAAAAGTGAGAGTGGTGGATGTGTCAGACGCCACACTGTGATCATGACGCGCGCGAAAACAAACGGGTCTGCTTACGCTATCTTTACTTCACACGGGCCAATTCAGCGAGGCACCGCCTCACCCCCCGCCACCACCACTGCACCGAGCACACCGAGACCGAGACCGAGACCAGGAGCCGGCTTAAAAAGTCTCACAGCCGTAGACAGCTGAATACCGGCCACGGGTACCTCGGTCTGCGTACTTATCCTACTGATGACAGAGCATGAAACCGGACTTGGGAGCCCAAAAGGCCGATGGGGAAGCGTCCCTCGTTCACGCAGGCGCTGCCGGACCCGTGGGTGTCGACCATGCAAAAAAGGGAATTGATGGGGGGTCTTTATTGTAATGTGCCTAGCTTGCTACACATGAGTAGTCGAGCCTCCAGTTGGGTTTCTGATGGAGCACATGCGAGGGCCTCCATAAACGGCACCCTCTGATTTCCGTCGTAAGTGGCCAGGCGCCGAGAAGGTTCGGAGCCGTTTAGTGGCAGCGCCGCGAAAATGCCACGGGGTAACGGGAACTGAGAACAATTGGGGCTCGAGTCCGCCGTGCCTGGCTGTTAAGTTGGGAGGCGGCAATCTGCTCCCAGACCTAACGCAGTAAGGCAAGGCAAAAGGACATCACAACCCACGCTCCTGACCGCTCAAGATTGTCCTCCAAACTTTCGCCACAGTCTCACACGAGCGGAGACGCGGTCAAGAGCGGAATTCGGGGGGTTCAGAAGTGAGCGCTAGTTGCAAGGAGCGAAGCCGGACCCACGCGCAACCCAACCGTTGACTCTCCCGAACAAATATGGGGTGTTCATTTAGACATATCCGACGACGATGACAACAAACGCCTCCGCGGCAATCGCACCCGCAGATGTTAAACCTAGCGCTTAGAATCGATGCCACGGCTCGAATCAATGATTTCTCAGCCCATGTGGCGAGTCTCAGTCAGCACCTTCCTATTCTAGGAGGTGCAATGCTGACCAAGAGTCGGAAGCAACTTGAGGACAGCAACTTGACTTTTCATGTCAGTCTTGAAAGCGATGTACTGTAGCGATGTGAAATGGGCCACGATTATAGCACGCTTCACTGGCACGATCCAGTAGTGTTAGGAGGCTGCGGTGCAGAGATACTGGATAATGTCCGAGCCCCCCAGCCCTGCGATACACTGGCACTGCACTGAATGACAAATTGTACCCTACTGGCAGAGGCATACGCACAGCCTAGAACTTTATCTCTTTCTCATTCGAGTAACCAAATTTTATGACTGCTCAAGCGCTCAAGGTCTCAAGTTTGGGATTCTCAGGATCTCTGGTGCAGTTCGGATGAGTCGTGCCGCGTGTATGCGGCCGTGACGAACACGGAACGTATGCGCATGCGATATGCGGGTCCATACCATGTGGAATGCACAAGTGCAAGGGATGATTACGATGATTAATCGATGATTAGCTTGTGGTGTACTATTATCACCGGTTGCGAGAGACGTCTTTCTTCTTGCCAACCAGATATAGGCGTACAGTATGCCTCGACCACTGTATGTCCATAATGAACCTGCAGATCCATCATTCCTTGAAGTTTTCGAAGCCGCGGAATATGATACTCATCAATTCGTATCGATCGCAACAAGCGCGCTTCTCCAAGGTCCACCGGATGTTCCTCATTTCGCAAACCTTCCACGGATGATGGTGCTTGTGCAGCAAGGTTGAGCACTTTCATCATGCATTACGGCAAGCACTCCACCGTGCGGTCGGACATGCTGCGAGGCGAGATGGACCATGGCTCATACATCCCCATAATCTCCCTTTCACCATGTTGCACGTCCCCATAGCAGCTAGCCATGATACATGGACTCAAGAAATGAATGAGAGGATGCAGACCGTTTCTCTTGGTCTCTGGTACCCGAGGGTGTACACTCTCTATCTCCTTCTGTACCGATGTCTCCGCGGCTGGCTTACTTAGATTTATGGTCATGGGATGTGATCTATGAGGTCTTACCTACGGTCGCAAGGAGACGAGGGGGCGGCTTTTACCTCTTTTCCAAAGTCATTCGTTCGACATTGAATGGATGAATCCTTGTGGGCGCTGCATTCCTTTCAGAACGGAACAGCGCCCGGGAAGGTTTCAGTTTCAGGATCACACGGAAGGGTGTATCCTACTACGATGAACGTCGGTTTCGAATGAAAAAACGAAAAGTATTTTTGGCAACACCAATTTCAACTTTCCCACGTAGCCCCCCGTCAGCAGACCTCACCGCTGGGCGTCTTGACTGAACTCATATGAACACACACCTACTAGGTGTTCCGCCGTCTCGCGGCCATAATGCGCTGATAACCCCTGTGGGGAAAGGATGTCCTCGTTCTTGTCACGAGGGTGGCATCGGACAATTGCATGTCGCCGACTAACCGTCTTCGTCACCGGACGCCACACTTGGGGCCTGGGGTGTGACGCGCGTCAAAAAAATAATTCAGAACAAGGTAAGGCACGGAGGCCTCGTTGCCGGCTGGGTACCTTGCTGCTGGTGGTCCTCGCAAATCGAAATCACAAGTGATCCTAGTGATGACTGCCTTCCCGAAGAGGCATCCGCATCATCGCTAGCTCGCTCGTCTCCTCTATCGGCAAGTTCCAATATGCTGTCATCTCAGACTGGGTATTTGTTTCCCGAAAGAAGACAAGGGGACTCCATGTCCTCTCGACCTGAAACCCCGTTAACGCCAACGATAAAGGGAGGTGAGAGCCTGACATGCCGAGCACCGGATCGCGCACGGGCAACAACAGAAGAAGACGGCGAAGTTATTTTACCATTATGAGCAATCGGCTCACGCCCAGTGGCACGCCTCATTGGTCCCTCGTATTTGTCCCAGCCCCAGTCTCGGCCTCATAGCCCCTGCCACCAGCGAAGAAGAAGGCTTCTAAACCACTACAGCACACCCTGCGCCTTTTTCCCGCATGCGATCAGACTTCTTTATTTGGAAGGAGGGGCCACCAGATCCACGTATTGATCTCGTGGTATACAGCGCCGCGATTTTAATCAGGCCCCAACCTCCTCGAATCCATCCCAACTCGATTTCGCTGAGGCGCATCAAGGCCATAATACGTACGTTATCGTGATGCCGGATGCATTAGTAGGCAGATGGCACGTGTACGTAGTTTGCACTCGGGAGTGTGACTTTGTGCCTTGTTCTAGTACTCCCACGTAGGGTACCATCCTCGTTTTGTCAAACATGAAGACAAATTATTTAGAACGTGGATGTTCTGAGGCTGGCTGTGGCGCGCCACCTATGTCTCTCTCGCTTTTGGCGGTGCTCTACAGAAGTGCTTGGTTGGCTAAAACTACTGTAGTGACCCTCGTCATCCGGCAAATCTAATCATCCCTTCTTAAGCATGCCCTCCGAGGCTGCGATGTGCCACGAACCCACAGTAATTCGCCGTATTTTGATACCAGAAGGACATAAATAAAAAGGTAGGCACTTTCTGCTTCTCCGACAAGCCTTCATAGGTCGCCGACTGGAATACCAGTGGCTATGAGTGCTCCCAACACATGATAGTACCCATGTATTACACTTGTTAGGACACAGTATTCAAGCACAGCCCTAGAGTATTCAACACCGCTCCATGCCGCCGTAGGAGGGCCCGGCGCCAGATGACAGCATTATTAGTGTCCGTGTTCGCGAAACAGCGATTACGATTACGACCCCCACACGGGGTTGAAGCACTTTTTATGTCGGCAAGCATCGTTGGATACTGGAACCGCGGAGTGTTACGCCAGTCTTCTGTGAGGGAACTAGGTGTAACGGGGGTCCACGGACCAACTATCATGACAGAAACCAAGGACCAGACCAGCGAAGGTGTAGCCTAGCAGGGATTCGGGTATACAACACAGCCTCCGGCGCTCGGGAAATGGCTGTGCGGCACGTCAATCCGGTCGGGTGCATAGCTTATACAGTATCATGACTGAATTGTAACTTCGATCTAATCCAATGGTAGACGATGACGGCACCACCAAGGGCATAGCCCATCTATTCCCATTCATAAGGGATGTGCGTTTGGAGGGGTGCACTACTGTGAGGAGATAGTACAACTGGCAATGGATACAGTGCCGGGATGAAGAGGAAGAACTCAGACAAGATGGCGCCTTTTTAATTTCGCTGTCAGTTAGAGTAGAATATTTTGGCACAAGGGAACTGCAATTGCACAGGATATAGGAGCACAGCCTTGGTGCTCGATATGCTGTGTACCAGGCAGCGAGGAGAAACGGAAATGGAAAAATTCATAACACATAATGGCCACGTGGGCACGGAAACAGGACACCGGGTACCCCGCACTGCCCACAATTGACGGTATCGAGGGTCCTTCGATGTCTCTTGCCTCGCTTTTCCTTTCCCTTTTTACCCCCCTTCAAAGTGATATTAACTAGTCCCCCAGCCCATACCACCCGACCATAGTGTCCCTCTGCACCGCCTCTGCCTCTCCGGAACAGCCATAACTTGATCCTCGGTTTCATCCCGCTCAACTTATATCATCCCCCCCCCTCCGACTCATGGAACAGCTTCATCAACAAGACCACCGTTTCCTATCAGATCTCGACGGCGGTGTCGACTACCGCCCTCCCGGTCTCCTTCTAGACAATCTCAATCTCTCCCCCAACCATCCAACCCTCGATTCATTCGACCTGCAGCCCTCGAGTCCTCACCTACCCCCCACGCCGTCGTATAACGGCTCTTATCACAACTCACCGTACTCTGCAGTATCAGAACTGGATTTCGATTCAAAGGACGACAGCCTTGGTATTTTTGATAGCGACCCTCTTGCTATCTCACCTAGAGAAGATTACGACCCTGCTAAGTACGACACACCCTCTGGTACCGGTCTCCTGATGTTCGACGACCGTTTCATGTCCGGTGTCAATAATTCGAATCGTGTGTCAGTTTCGGTCACCCCCGCTGACGACGCCCATTCGCCAGCGTATTATGATCACGGTTCTCCCTCCTCAAGCAATGGTGTTGAGAGCGGAGCTGAAAACGATCGTCGAAGCCCAGCGTCGTCTGTATCATCACGCTTAGGCCACAGTGCTTCCCCTCACCTTGACTTCAACCAACTTCGTGTCGGATCCCCGTACCATCGCCCTGTTCAGATGCCCAGCGAAGGCGCTTCCCCTCAAATGAAGCCTCAATCGCCACCTGTACTTGTCATACCTGAGCCCAGTGGATTCCAACAAGACCAGCCAGTGATCCAAGCCCCAGCGGGCGATGGCGTTGGCCCTCGTCTTCACATTGTCCCTGCGACGCCTATCAGCGGCGGGGGTGAGACGTCGCAAGTGGCTAATTTCAGGAACACCACTTCCCAAGGTCCGTGTCCTCGGGTACCAGCTCACCCATTTGTTTTCACGACGGATTTGTTACTCACTGGTTTGCCGATCGTAGGATCAACTCCATCAACTGTGCCATCGTCGAGTTGGACTCCCCATCATTCATCCGACCCCTCGGCAAACTCCGCTCCATCACAGCCAACCGAGTTCCGCTCCGGCGCCGGCGCTTCCGGCCTATCATTTAACTTCCCTGCGCCCGGCCAGCCTAACCGCACTGCAACTGATCACCCAGCTACTGTCCAAGGCGACGAATATCTTCTACCCCCTTCTTCTCCCTCTCGTTCCCGTTCCAAGTCTGACACTTCTGCCCGTCCACCTCAGTGGGGTCCTAGTCCGTTGTTCAATCAGCCACCTTCGAGCCAGCACCTTGAGCTTGGCTCATCTAACTTTGGCAGCGGCCGGACTGTTCACATGAACGACGTCCTTCCTCCTGTTGACATCATTCCCCGCCCATCTTCCTCCGCAAGTGCTATTCAAACATCTTTCAGTTCAGGATCACTCCCGCATCCCCTCTCCTTCCAAAATCAAGGTGCACAGGGCAACCCTTCTTTTCTTTCTCCCGACTTTGCTGTCTCCCTAAGACGTGCCCGCTCGGACGGTGGTGGGGGACCTAGACTTACCCATAGACAATCGCGTTCCGAAGATCTACGACCCACGATGCTTGGTCCACTCCCTGGTGCCGCCATTCCTAGTTTCCCCCCCAGTCGACATGTCGATTTCCTTGCGCAACAGAGAGGAGGCCAGTTCTTACATCCACCTGATGCCCCATCATTCACTCGTGGACATCATCGCCGCGCTTCGAGTGGTTCTCGTGAGCGAGGCAGCCTGGCCGGCCCCACCTGGGGGGTGCAACGCTCATCACCCTATCCGGCCAGCCCTTCCAGCAGCCCATCACGTCTTGCAGAGCCTCTTCCGGATCCTGGCCTTGGGGGTGGCCCAACTCCACTTATCAATAGCATGATACGAGGAGATCCGAGTGGAGGTTATGTTAGCGGTTACTCATCTGGCGGATCTCGTGCGACAACGCCGGTTGTCGCGAGGCCGAATGTGACAACGACTGCAACGGCCGATGCTAGTATGAAGCGGCGCATCAACGATGCGAAGTTCCAATGTCCTGTTCCGGGATGTGGATCAACATTCACTCGTCATTTCAACCTCAAAGGTATTTCCATTCACTCACACTCGAGACCGCTGTCGCCTCATATTATGAACCTCAGGGCATTTGCGTTCGCATAACGACGAGAAACCATTCCAATGCAAGTGGCCAGGGTGTGGCAAGGGCTTCGCGCGACAGCATGACTGCAAGCGTCACGAACAACTACACTCGAATCATCGCCCATTCACATGCGACGGTTGCAGGAAGCCGTTCGCACGGCTGGATGCCCTCAATCGACATTGTGCGTTGTGCTTCACACTATACGTTTGATATCCCAGTTCTGATTAGGTTGTACTTGTTCAGTGCGTTCTGAAGGTGGATCCGGTTGTTTGAAGGCCCAGGAACTGAACCCTGATGGCGTGGGATCACTCAAAGTCGAGCCAGATGCTGGTGGCCAGGAGGATTGGAACACCTACAACGGCGCGGCGGGGCTCGTAGTGTAACCGCCCTTTTGCCGTCGAATCTCCTCCACCTCTCTACTGTGCCGCTCCACATAACGACTTTGGCGTGCCTCGACCTTCATCTCTGCAAGCTTTCTAATTACTTACCCCACCCCCACCACTTCTGACGACACCACACCCGGATGCGTGGGTGCCCCCGGCTCCACAGTTTTCGTTATTTATTTCCTCATCCTCGGCATAGTTTATCGTGTTTGGACGACGTTGCGCTCTGTGTGCTAACTTACCACTTGTTTACTCATACATGTTGTGGTGATATCTCCTTTCCCATCTATCACGTCTTAAGGCCCCGGACTTTTGATGTAGCGTATTGTTTATAGCCCTTAGAGCGGATGATGGAATTCTGCTGTATTTATTCTGTGTAGAGTGAATGTTGAAGAAACTCATTGTGTTTTTTTAGTGTTGCATGCAAAAAGTACTAACGCTGCCTATTGTGTGTTTGACATTTATTGCGAAAACTTGGGGATATGTGGTCAAATTGATGTATGTTACCATCTCCGTCTCTATGAACTCTGTGAACGGCGCCCATGTCTCCGCATAGTCCAATGGTGCTAACAGTATGTGCATGGCATAGCATCATTATTGTAAATAATTTGAATTGAGAGGACAAACAAAAAAACGAGCCGCCGACGGGGCACTTGCCTACTGAATGATGGAATACCGCCTCTCTGCTCTCCGTTGATCCCATGCTCAGCGCTCAGCGCTCAGCGCTCATTCCATCATCCATCGTTCGTGTCGTTGAACCGAGATAATTAGTAGTAGCCTTAAGCCACATTTCTTGGCTTTTTGATTCCCTCCCTTCCCAGGAACCACAACCCCAGCGAGCAAACACAACACGCCCCATCCGTGGTTGATGATGATGATGGTTATGATGATTGATCATAAAGGGCTCTTCCAAATCCTCCGGGGAGCGATCATCATTATTTGTTCTGTTCTAAACTGCGGCCCTGTTCCCCGCCTCCTTCCCACATCAAGCAAAGGCTCTGTGTCTGTGTTCGTAAGCCACGACGTGACGGGGCCGTGAAACTTAAAAAAGAGAGCCAGGGTCGAGCTGAAGGGACACTGGCAGAAGAAGGGTTGGGTTGGCACGCGGGAGCGTGGGACTACAAATCGTCAAAAACCTACGAAAATTAACCGTTTTTTTGAGCTTTCCGGCCGTACGCGTACACTACTATCATGTACTGTATATTATAGATGAATGTGTGTATATGTACAATATGTATATACGTATGTATGCGGAAGTTATAGACGTGAGAAAAAAAAATCATAATGCTCCTATTATCTGTATCTGTATTCTTGTGGGTTGCGTGTGGTGTGGAAATTGGAATCCTCGATCGTTCTTGCTTGTGTGTGAGGACCCCCCTCACCAGAGGACCGTGAATGACACGCTCTCAAGGGCGGGAAGTTGGGGACATAGTGCTGTATATTTCTGCCGAAACTGGACGAGGGCGCGTAAACCGTATAACCACGCTCCGAGCGGTGCGGATCAAAAGAAAGCGACGTACCCCCCCCCCCCCCTTGCCAAAAATCGAGGTCTGGCCATGTGCATGTCTTCACCGTTTCACCGCCTCCGTTTCTGCTCCGATCCGCTCCAAAGCTATCTCCCGATCAAAGCACATCTAAGCAGCGGAACTGCGAGATGGCCCTCTACCAGCGGCCGCAGTGATGGGGGAAGGGGAGGGACACGCGGTATACGCGCAAAGTGAGGAGATGACTTCCCTCCCCCCGGCAGTGTGTGTGCATTCGTGGGTGCAGAACTAAGAGACGGAAGGTGCATTGGTGGAGGAGATCAAGTCGCAGATCTCCTGGCCCACACCAAGGACACGAAAACGGAAGGCGCCGCTCTGCGGTCACACCACCCGTGTATGTAACACCACCACCACCACCACCAGTGGCGCAGCGTTGGAAGGAATGGTGATAGTGGTGCCCGTGCCTGTGTAGGTGATCCAATGCGGACGGATCAATGATGTTTATGTTTACGCTCCATAACACGCTCCATAACATTTCTGGTCAATGGCCCGGGATGGATGGGCAACATGGTTGGAGCATGTGTCATTGCTGCTCAGGATCATTATGACCTCAATTGCACCTAGTAAGAGCAGTGCAAGGTAAGGCAACCGGCCGTCGTGCCATGTCTCCTGGACCTGTCCAGGGGGAGAAAATCATATCGTAACTAGTGGGCGGGTGGCTATGAACCAGCTCACGAGTGCATGAGTCATGGACGGGGGAAGGTGAGGAGATGGACGTAGTGCCACAAGACATCGTCGAACGATCATTCGATCATTACTTATCGAATAATGCCTTTGTGGTTCAAGGAAAGACGATGTTGGTGACAGTGGTGGTTGTTTGGTCGGTTGGCAAAAATAACGTAATCATAGTAGCCCTTTCCGGCTCTTCGTTTTTTCCATTCGCCAAAGTCCAGGACTCATAGGACAAATGGAGCACAGGCAATTCTCCCACCCAAAAAACTTCTCTGATATAAAGATATCTTCTAAATATCAAAAGCCGCTCATTTGACAGCGGTCATTATATTCTTCACAAACTTGAACGTTCTAACAAAATATTGGCATAGCGATCTGCTCTAGACGATGTTCCCATATGGGCTTTATCTTCATGAGCTCTACAGCGTTCAAACAAGGAGAACGTGTTTTGCTCAACGGTCAAGTTCTCGTGTCGTCCTGACTTCAGTGACGATGACCATGGAACCCCACATATGTCGAGATAGATGGGTTGCCGCCTCTCCCAGCCTACCGCCCCGCACCAATCGTGCATCCATCCACACCGACTTCTGTATTTCTGGAGATGGTCACCTCATAGAAACACTCGCACATGCAAGCCAAGCCAACCTAATTATGTAGTAAAAGCTGGACTCGTTGAAACAGTGACGACCCAACACCTTTCTTCAGAGAACATGTACAGTATGTGAAAGTACACTATCCTATACGTTGGAACGCCAGCACAGAGGTAGTGCTGTCCTAAAGATGGACTCCACCCGTACTGACGTACTCGTGACAAAGCTCTTGGGGGGGCGAAATACCTGGTATTCGTTCATGGTGCCAGGGGACTATGATAGCACCTCAAGAGTTGAGATGTCATTACCACTGTTTCACAGAAGACAACCAATCTATGGGCCCAGAAATTTCTGAATAATCAATTTAATGGCCAATCACATACCACAAGCACTGCTACTCGGGCTTCGTCGCGACTACAGAACATGACCTCAGTCACTGCCTCATCACCTTACTCTGTGAATGGCCCCATACAACCTTCGCGCTTCTCGATAAGTTGGAAAGCTCTTGATCTTCCGCGACCGGAGACATTGCGAAGACAGCTTAAGCTGCACCTATAGAAATCAAAGGCACCATCACATCTCCATGTGACACTCGTTCCAGTTCAGGAACAAGCAGCTTCTCTGGGGGACTCATTCGTGGAGCTTGCCAAGCCTCCTAGGACTGTGTCAGATACGCTCCCATGGATCGGCAAAGCAAATATCATGAAACATGAGGTAAATTGGGCTATCAAAGACTATATTCCTGGAACAAGACACAAAGGT
>QLOT01002065.1:0-27730 GCA_003313875.1 Russula aff. compacta
GCGCGCTGGGAGCGTCTGTCCAGCGCTGTCCAGCGCTGTCCAGACATTCACATTTTGCTGATGTTGGGGCTGTTGCAAATTGGAGGTGAGACAGGGGGTGGCTAAGGCACGCGCACCCGAGGTGAACACTATACTACAACATATTCCCTTGATTGATTAATTGCGAATGTTCCACTTACTTTACAACCTGTTCCAGATGTATTAACATTACTATACTAATCGCGGTGGCATGTGAACGCCCCATATCACTTGACACTTATTATCTCGACTAGCGTCATACTCATGTTTCCATTACATTAACTCAACTAACACTGCAGCTCAGTAGGATGCAGTATAAATGCCCGAGTAGTGTATACTGTAAACCTCAGTTCTCGTGCCATTATTGCGCACGTACTGAGGTAAGCCTTACTTCTTATTTACTGTTCAAGACCTGTACTTATGGGCGCAGTACATTACTGTCGCCTTGTGTACAGGTAAATATCAACTCAGTTCTCGTGCCATTATTGCGCGCGTACTGAGTACATTACTGTCGCCTTGTGTACAGACGGCTAACGCGCGCCTGCTCTATTCTCTGGAATTCACTTGACTCGCCCTTGGGTCATTTACTTGCGAGCTTGGATCTTTCTCCCTTGTTGTTTGCTTAGTGCGCTGCTGCGCGCCACCTCTACCACTCGTCGACTCTAGGGGCGACTCGGGGCATTGGAAAAACTTGGCCAAGTCACCCAAGTCACCCAATTCTGACGGTGATCGCCAAATCCGTCAAGTCCACCAACTTATCGCCAAATCCGTCAAGTCCACCAATTTTTCTCCCAAAGCAGACCCATAAGTTACATGATTTGTTGTTGACACTACGAGTATATATACTTGGTCTTCTCCTCTACCCACGCCAAGGTCGGGCCACGTGGTCTGCACTGTACACATGCCTAGTGCTGTAGTAACGCCTGAGATGTCTTGAAAGATAGATGGGAAAAGGGGGATCACTTGAGGACGCAATTGATAAGTGTCGGTAAGTGGCAGGCAGAAGGTGCAGAGTTGTCAATAGAGCACAAGGGGAAGCGAAGGCGTCGGGGCGCGATGTCACGGCGCGGCTAGCCACAGAGCTACGTGAACCGCGGGGACATCAGGAGTTGAGGTTAGAGCCCAATAAAGGGGCTAGTGAGCTTCCAGAGGGCAAGACGAGGCGTTGAGGATCGGTAAGTATAGATGATGGACATTCTCTCTAGGATCTGGCACGCGCAGACCGGCTATGCGGTCACGGTCCGGCGCACACGATACCGCATGGACTATGGCTTCTAGGATGCCTTAGAAGCAGGATGATGAAGACAGAGCCCTGGAGTAGGCAGGATGACTGTGCATGACTAACGGTTAGTCAGAGGCGATGAGTAAGAGCTTTGGAAGCTCTTTAGTATCACTCAGCATCAGTCAGCGCTTTAGTCAGTGTGCTGGATCAGGACTTCTGCTTTGTGAGCAGCCTAGTCACTTACTGATTGTTCTCTCTTATTGTTTCTGATTACTGTACGCTTACTACTGTCGCATTACTGTACCATAGTTCGGACTACCGGCCCATATGGCCGAGGGTATATAAGCGCACTAGGCGCTGGGCTAGAGACTCTCTAAGTCGAGTCTCCTGTCCTCCCTGTATGCCTCCTTGTCTAGGAGAATACAGCGTTTGTGACCTAGTCACCCAGGGGGAGATTCGTGGCTTGTTTACCTTTCCTCACAAGTGGGACTTGCGAGTGTTCGACTTGTTGCTTCAAAGACTTGCTAAAGGTCACATCTTCGACCGGTGACACGCGACGAGATGGGGCGGTTTCGTGGGCGTGAGGTCGGGACAAGGCGAAGCGATACGATGTGAAGCAAGGGGAGACGAGGGACACACGAGAAAAGATAGAAAAGAAAAGGGCACACAAGATTCCACGTGTGGACTTCTGGCGGACTTCTGCATTATTGTTGAGCCAGATCAGGGCTTAAGGCGGACCGGTACTAGCCAGGTTGGCATTGGTGTGCCCAATTCAGCGTTGGGGCGCGTCACCAGTGACTCACCATGCATCTGACCAATTTAGGCAATCAGCCTCGATTGCCTGAATTTGTCACGCCCAGGCCGGCGTGTCAGTTTCCTGAGTCCGAATTTGACGAAGTTGAGAGTCACGTGACGCGACGCGCGTACACCGACAAGGGTTCAAGATGTAGTCGCCTCTGACTGAGGATAGAAAGCTAGCACTTCTCAAGTGGCTAGAAGACTTAGAGACACAAAGACCGCTTTACAGGCAGCAGTAAGCCTTCCTGAAGACCTTGTAACAACCTGGTATTGCACAGGAGAACAAGCTTGAGGCTTGTCTCAGTGGCTACTACGGTTTATATAGATAGAGACACTATTGTTGTACAGAATGGGAGAACAATGGGAAACTGTCCTAATCGATGTAACAATGGGTTTTGTGATATAAAGGGCGAACAATGGGAAACTGGCCAAGAGCGGAAGACAATGGACTTGTGACGTCATATCGTACAATAGAAGAGAACAAAAGAGAAACTGTCCAGATACAGAATCGTGACATCACCCCCTTGTTAAGGTCCTTCAGAAGGTCATGACTTCGGAGGTGCAGGTAGTATTGTAATTTTTGTGATTGAACGGGGCTTGGCAAGGCTTGTTGGTGATGCAAAAGCTGTGGGGGATGGGACAGTCCCATGGGAGGTGGCCTATTTCAGTGCAAAGAGTGCAGTGGGAGATCTCGTTGCAATACTCGGTGAAGTGTCCTCTTTCTCCACACCACTCACACTCAAGCTCTCCTCCGATGGCTGGTTCGACGTACCAGGGGTCATCGATTTGGGCGAGGCCTTCTTCTATGATGCCAGTTTCAAAAACGTCTAGTTGTGGCAAGTCGTAAAAGAGGCGAGGGCGAAGGCGGCGGTACGCGTCTGCCTTGCTGAGTTTATGATGGGACTCTTGAATATGCCACTGGAGGTTGTTGAAGCGGATGCGGGCTAGGTTAATTTCTTCCACCATTCTTCCGAGTTTTTGCTGAGCACGACGAAGGCGCAGGACTTCTGCGGTGAGTGTGACATCCCGTTCTTCGCGAATGGCCCAGTCAACAAGTCGCGTGAAGGGCTGGTCTGCGTGAAATAGGAAGGCTTGCTTCCTGGATAATTCTGGATGGGGGTATGGGTCGGCACGAGCATGGAGGGATTGGAGGTATACTTGGTGGTTGGCACCATGTGTCCCCTGTACGATGGGGTAAGTCTCTGGGTTTCCCCAGGCGAACTGAATGAAGGGGGCGTTAATGGAACCTTCTTCTACGGTAGTTCCGTCAACGAGTGGGATAGGGAAGTCGATAGGGCGTCCTTGTGCTTCGTTGTCTATCCAACCAGGAGGGACATCTGGTGCGGGATAGGACGGAACGGGAGAGCTTGGAAGTGGGATTAGGTTGGCAATGGCTGGGGCGTCTGTAGCGATGGTAATTGGTGCTGGTAGCTGTTCGTAGACGGGAAGGGGGGAGACTGAGGTGGCGGAGCGTCGATCCAGAGTGATGATGTCTGTGGGGAATGGGGTGCCATCACGAGGTGGTATCATAAGAGTGGGTTCCGGACCAGCCAAAGCCTCGACTGCGAGAAGGGTCAGTCGCTGTGCAATGTCAGTCTGTCCGTTGTTGGTGGCTTGTTCCATTGCGGTGCTGATAGTGTGGTTGAGCTGGAATTCCCTGTTCTCTTGTGTTTGTCTAGCCTCTGCTTCTAAAGCACGACGGGCTTGAATGTGGTGGACGTCGTTGACAGCGACGCCGTAGCGAAAGGACTCGTTGACAAGAGACTCAGATGGAGAGGGGGATCAGACTGAGCTGCAGGATGATGGGATATGGACAGAGTTGCGAGACGAGTTGGAAGAAGAGCGAGTAGCAGGCATGTTGGGACGTTTGGTAGTTATCTGAGGAAGAGAACTGGAGAGTCGTTCGGGGTGATAGATTGCGTATTTATACATGGCGTTGTCCACCCGTGGGGGAGAGATAGAACTCCACTAAGAGGTCGGGTGCGTGTAGGTCCTTGTGATCGATCCATGAGTCGTCAGCTGACGGGTATCCTTTCCAGTGTATAAGGTACTGGACTTTACGTCCTCGTTTCCTCATGTCTTTGATCGATTCGATCTCGTATTCTTCTTCGCCATCGATTAGGTCAGGTGGTGGTCTTGTGAAGGCTTGACCGTATGCCTCCATTTCCTTATATGGGAGAAGTAGGTCACCGTGGAACACGTTGTGAATCCTCATGGACGAGGGGAGGTCTACTTTGTAGGCGCTTGAGCTGATCTTTTCTGTGACTGTGAAGGGTCCATATCGTTTAGGGCTGAGTTTTTTTGATCTGGAGATGTTGAAGTTTCTGCCCTCTACCCATACTTGTTCTCCCACCTTCATCTCCGTTATCTCCTTCTTCTCTTTTGTCTGATGGATCTGTTCTAGACGTTTCTGTGCCGTGTCTCTTGCTTCTTTCAGGGCTTCCAGACATTCTTTAGTTGCTGGTACTTCATCCGTCACTTCTAGAATAGTCACTTGGGGTCTGATGCCGATCAGGAGTTCGTGTGGACTTCTTTGTGTGCCGTCGTGTTTCCACGAGTTGTGGGCGTATTCAGCAATAGGTAACATTTTGGCCCAATTGTCCTGTCTTGCAGTTGACCAAGGTCGAAGATATTGTTCTATCCATGCATTCATTCGTTCTGATTGTCTGTCAGTCCTTGGATGAAAGGTGGTAGACAGGTTTTGGGTTATGCCTGTAGCGTTACAGAGCGTCTTGGAGAATTTAGAGGTAAAACGGGGGTCTTGGTCTGAAATGATTCGTCTGGGAAGTCCAAACCAAGGCACTAAGTGTTTCAGATACTCGTTGGCGACACCTGCACCATCTATCGTTTTGTGACAAGGGATGAATTTAGCTGCTTTTGTACATCCTTAATCGACGATGGTGAGGATGGAATCAAAGCCATCTGATCTAGGAAGATCTGTGATGAGGTCCATTGATATGTATTGAAAAGGGCCTTCTTCTACGTGGGTGTCTGGTCTGTGTAACAGTAGTTTGGTTCTATGTATGTTGGTTTTCGATTCTTGACAGCGGGCACATCCTTTGACGTAGTCTTCAACAAATTCCCGGAGTCTAGGTCCTTCATATTTGTTCTTTACCAGATACCAAGTGTTGCTGATACCTGGATGTCCTCCTGCTGGGGAGTCATGAATATCTTGTAAGATTTTGTGTCGGAGGTGTGGGGTCGTCTTCGAGGAAAATTTTACGTAGGAAGAGATGGTTAGGAAGTAGTGTACGTGGTTTGTCGGTGTTCACCCCCTTGTTAAGGTCGATGCGACGGGAAAGGAGGTTGGCGACGGTGTTAGAGGTATCTGTGATGTGCTCTAAGACATAGTCATAATCTTGTAGGTATTCCATCCACCATGCCTGGCGACCAGTGATTTTGTGAGGTTCTCTGAAGTATTGAAGATTTTTATGGTCAGTGCGGACTAGTATCGGTTGATCTGCTCCTAGGAAGAGGGGTCGGCCACACTTGAAGCCAAAGATGACACCGGCAAGTTCTTTGTCATGCGCGTCATAATTCCGTTCTGCGTCTTGGAGACTACGAGAGTGGAAGGCTATAGGGTGAACACCATCATCAAATTCTTGTGAGATGACTACACCAAGTGTGTAGCCTGACGCGTCAGTCTCCATTATGAATCGTCGAGACCAGTCAGGAGTGTGGAGGATGGGGAAAGAGGTACAATCATTTTTGAGTGTTTGGAAGGCAGTGTTTTCTTTGTCTGTCCATTGCCATTGATAGTTCTTTTTTGTTAAGTCGTTCAATGGACGTGCTTTATCGGAGAAGTGGGAAATGAAGGCGCGATAGAAGTTACAGAAGCCTAGGAAGCTGCAAGTTTCTTTGACCGTTGTTGGTATAGGCCAGTCGGCAATTCCTTGGACCTTGACTGGGTCCATCCTGACTCTGCCGTTGCCAATAATTACTCCTAGGTATTCGACTTCTTTTTTGTGGAAGCGGCACTTTTCTGGTTTGAGATAGAGGTTGTGGGCAGTCAATTTTGTTAGGAACTGGTCGACTTTTTCTTTATGGACGCTGTCGTTGTCTTCTGTGGCGATGATAACGTCGTCCATATAGACTCTAAGCCATCCTTGAGCAATCTCATCTCTGAATATGTCATCCATCATAGTCTGGAATGTCGCGGGTGAGTTAGTTAGGCCAAAGAACATTACTGTCGGTTCGAAGAGTCCTTCGCTGGTTTTGAAGGCAGCTTTCCACTCGTCACCTTCTTTGACTCTGATGTTATTGTAGCCCCATCGAATGTTGAACTTGGAGAATAGTTTCTTGCCAGAGAGGTCGTGAATGAGGTCGGTGATGAGTGGAAGGGGGTATTTATTAGGGATTGTCCATTTGTTTAGATTTCGATAATCTTGAACTGGTCTGAATTTACCATCTTTCTTTCGAATGAGGAAGAACCCGCTAGTGTAAGGTGATTTGGACCGTCGTATTCTTTGGAGTCGTAAGTTAGTGGCAAGGAACTCCTTTTGCTCTTCTTTCTCCTTTGGCGATAGGGGATAGACTTTACAGTCTATGTATGCTGGTGCATCTGGTTTTAAGTCTATTGCATGGTCCCATTGTCGTCTCTCAGGGAATCGTTCGGAAGCTATTTCCGAAAATACCTTGCCAAAGGTATGGTATTGTGGCGGGACTAGTTCTTGCCAAGTTCGTTTGGTTTTGTCGGTGGCATCAATAGCGAGTTGTTGAGCTACTGTCATTTTCCTGACATTGGTCCTGATCCACACCTCGTCTCCTTCTTCCCATCCTGGTATGGATCGTACCCAGGCGTTCGAACTCTTATGGTCTCCCTTCTTTTGTACCTTCCACTTATTGGCATCCTTGGTGGAGATGGTAACTGTATCTATTAGTCGGCCATTGCTCCAGTCAATATTTGGTTTTGTGGCTTCAAAGAAGGGGTATCCTAGGATGAGAGCGTCTTCTCCAATATCTGCTATTAGGAATTGATGAGACGCTTCAAATCCTGCACATATTACTTTCATTGTGATTTCGTGGGTGATGTTGCCCATTTTGTTGAACGTTCCATCCACGTTCTTGACCTTTCTTGGTTTGTTGAGAGGTCTGCTCTGGAGCGCTAGTTCTTGTACTGTTTGTGGATGAATAAAACATTCTGTTGCTCCTGTATCTAAGAGGGCAACTTTATCGGCTGGTTTCCTTTTGGTGCGCATAAGAGTAGTTGTTTTTATTGCTCGATGCTTGCACCTATATACAGAGTCTTGTGCTACTGCCTGGGTGAGAGCCGACGCACTCAGGCATTTTGAAAATCCAGTCCATCTTCGCCTTCATTCATTGCCTTGATAAAGGCATCTCTTTCCTCCTCTGAGAAACCCATAATGACGCCTTTGATTCCTGCTATCTTGGAGGGCGGGCGCTTCCGGGCCGGTTTCCGAGGTCGTGGATGAGTCAGCGTCGCTCGTTGTTTGAGCAGAACGTGCTGCTGGTTTTCGGTCCGGACAATTCTGGGCCACGTGACCTTGTTTGTTGCATTGGAAACACCGGCCTTCTTTCTGGCATTTTTCTTTGTCAGCTTCAGTCACAGCCTTCCGCGCGGCGCTGGCCGAAGTGTCCATGGCGTTTGGGTCACGTGGGGGGAGGCGAGGACGCGTGGCCTGTGCGTTATTGTTGTTGCTTCCCCCCCCCCATCCTTGTCCTCCCTTGCGACCCCAGGACCATTTTCCTCTACCAGAATTCTGGTTTTGGCTTTGATTTCTGGATTGCTGGGGGCTGGAATAGTCTCTGAACAAGGCCTGTGTCTGGAGCCATACTCTGTGGCCTTCCTGGGCGGAGCGAATCCACTGCTCGAAATTCAATGGGCAATCTCGACGAATACATTCTTCGGCGAGGGTTCTTGGGAGGCCTCGGGCGAAGATCCGGAGGGCAGCCAGGTCGTTTAAGTCCATGTTCGCAAGTCCTCCAAGGTTCTCAAAGGCAGCGATATATTCATCAATCGTGCCGCTTGTCATTTTGAGCTTTTGAAGCTCATTGCTGGCTTTTTCTTGTTCAGCATTATTGGTAAACGATCGTTTGAACTCCTGCTCTAGAACCTGCCATGGGGTCATACCGAAGGGAAGCTCGCTGGGGTCGTCTTCAACGTCAGCGAGCCATTCATTCTTTCGTATGACCCAGGCGTTGATTTTCGGACCTTCCAGGAGTCCTAGGAAGTACGCGCTTTTTGCGTAGGGATCTTTAGCTATGCCGGTACGTCGATTCATCATCATAAATCGATTGAAGTTGCTTAGGAAGAGCCTCGTTTTAGCGCGATCGCCGTCAAACTTCGTGGGTGGTGCGCCCACCATGCATTCGTCTTTATCGGCTCATACCTTGGGTGCATCAAGGTCTGCTAGTGTTACGGGATCGTCTCCGGTGCCTTGGGGGCAACATGGTGGTTCACGGCCATGCTCGGTGTCAGAAGATCTTAGTGCTGCGAAAGTTATGGGCGGTGGTGCCATAGATTGATCCGGTTCTAGTACAGATACTGTGCTGGCACGGGAAGGGGCCCTAGATGGGGCACGCGACCCTGGTACTGGTTCTCCGGACGTGCGGAGGGCGTCCATATCAATTCCTCGGCTGGGGGTGTGGACTAATCCTAGGCTGTCACGGGCTACGCGGACGGCTCGAAAGATGGGACCATCCAGCTTGATTTCAAACCATACACCTTCAAAGTTTTCTATGGCCAACTTGGCTCCTTTGATATAGGCGTAGTATCCTGCCCATGGGGCGTTATCTTCACCGGCCGCGCAGTGTCTGACGTTCACTGTTTGTGAGAGGGATAGGTTATTCGAGGCGCGCGGGGTGATCTGAAAGGGGCATTGGAGCATTGCTCATGCGACCGTTGTATCTGTGAGCTTTCCTTTAGAACTAGACATGTTGTACTAGTCTTTCTCTTGCAATCAATTGTTCGGAAGCTTGTTTTAATGTCACGCCCAGGCTGGCGTGTCAGTTTCCCGAGTCCAAATTCGACGAAGTCGAGAGTCACGTGACGCGACGCGCGTACACCGACAAGGGTTCAAGATGTAGTCGCCTCTGACTGAGGATAGAAAGCTAGCACTTCTCAAGTGGCTAGAAGACTTAGAGACACAAAGACCGCTTTACAGGCAGCAGTAAGCCTTCCTGAAGACCTTGTAACAACCTGGTATTGCACAGGAGAACAAGCTTGAGGCTTGTCTCAGTGGCTACTACGGTTTATATAGATAGAGACACTATTGTTGTACAGAATGGGAGAACAATGGGAAACTGTCCTAATTGATGTAACAATGGGTTTTGTGATATAAAGGGCAAACAATGGGAAACTGGCCGAGAGCGGAAGACAATGGACTTGTGACATCATATCGTACAATAGAAGAGAACAAAAGAGAAACCGTCCAGATATAGAATCGTGACAGAATTAGTGTGATCAGAGAATTATATTGCTACGGGTACTAGCTGGGTCGGCGTCAGTGTGCCCAATTCAGCGTTGGGGCGCGTCACCATGCATCTGACCGATTTAGGCAATCGGCCTCGATTGCCTGAATTAGTGTGATCGGAGAATTATATATTGCTATGGGTACTAGCCGGGTCAGCGTCGGTGTGCCCAATTCGGTGTCGGGGTGCGCACATGTCTGACTAATTTAGGCAATCGGCCTCGATCTGAATTAGTATGATCAGACAATTATATTGCTACGATACAGTTTAATGATTATAGTAAGGCATCCTACATGCGATAACGCTCGTTACTAATGCTGGGCCTTATGCCCTTTATATCTTATCTTGAGGTGTTTCTTGGGCATCACATCTGCTTGTTCATGTTTCCCTAAATGCAAATCTCATACATTTGGTTGTCTATGTATTTATTAACAAAGTAAGCCTCAAAGGCATCTAGAGGGTAGGAGAAATGAAAATCTACCAGCACTTTGGTTGCACCATCAAAAGCAGGCAACAGGTGTGCGCCTCAGAGAATTGATTCTATATGTACAACAGATGTTAATCGATGACGTCCAACCATGTGTGGCCTGAACCGCCACATCCCTGTGACCC
This sequence comes from Russula aff. compacta, assembly GCA_003313875.1. Lineage (NCBI taxonomy): Eukaryota > Fungi > Basidiomycota > Agaricomycetes > Russulales > Russulaceae > Russula > Russula aff. compacta. Next base: position 10,082 of record QLOT01002065.1, read on the forward strand.
TGTCTGGCTGAGCTCCGTATCTCTTAAACCATTCCACCAACGCACACGGATATGTCTTTCCTACGTGAACAAAAGAAAAGAATAGCATGATGTGCATGGGTGTCATGCCCTTCATCCCTTTCTTAGCCTCATCTTCTACAACCAGAGTGCAGTCCCACTGTGGCCCCTGGTTTCTCCATGTTGGTGTGGACCGAATGCGCTCACGTCGCATACCTCGAATACTGGACTCATCACTGGGGGCATAGAAAGTTGCAGTTGCTGAGCTGAACACAGAGATTTTGTTGACAATCTCTGGGCACTCATCTATAGAGATCTGGTTTGATGCTGGTCCATTTTGGTGGGTCTGATCATGAAGAAAGCGTCGCGTGAGATCAACGAGCTCAGGTTTGTGAATGTGCCTTCCTAAATCCGGAAGGTAGTGTGGAAACTTCCGCCCTACCAATGCTTCAATGAGTTCAAAGTCATTCAGAAAGAAAACAGAAACATACGACGTGTGGTTGCCAAAGACACTGTTCCAGTTACGTATCTGTTCACTGGAACTCTGTCCCTGGCTTCATGAGGCATCAGAACGGGCTTTGGTGGGGGGGCATGAGAAGGGGGAAGTAGGCCGCGATGTACAAAATCAGCGCGTGCTGCTGCAAGCTTGTCTAGTCATTGGTTTGTGACCAACATCTGCTCCAACGCATTGTAACGATTGGACTGTCTCCATGGTTGCTTGACAGCTGTGATGTGTCTTGACTTCATTATAGATGAGCAGAGTCCACCTGGTGCGCCAAATTCAAGTATTTGATGGGGATAGTGCACGAGGGAGTGTTGTCGCGGAAGTGAGAAACCCAATGGTCGAACTCCGGTGGTTCGAAAGATTTCACAATGCTCATGAAATCGCTGGATTGCCATTTGAAGTTCCACAAGGCTGCTCTCAGTGATGTCAGCATGGCGTGCTAGGTAACAAGCATCTAGAAACACAGCAATGCATTGGACCATCTCAGCAGGGACGTGTCCAACAATTGCGGGTAGATATACCTAAGGCATGGTTAGCATCAACTGGAATAATCAAATAATATTACATGTACTTTCATTAACGCTTTTGAATCATCCCCGGTCCATTGTTTGAAACGCCTGCCATGAGGAAAGCGACGAAGCCCAGGGAATAGTGGGGCAGTGGCAATTCTATTAAGATTTTAATTAATCAATACATAGCTGCTAACGTGAAAGATAATCAATATCTTACCGACGATCAATATCATCCAGGATCTCTTTCCCATGTGTCTCTCCATGTGTGATGTACAGATAATCGCATACCCACTGAACAAGGTGATCCTTGAATGCTCCTTTGATCAGTTGATGAAGTAGGTCCGCTGAGAGCATTTCGTGCATGTCTGCACGAGGAAAGTGAAAAGTAAATGGCTGTATCATCACAACAATGTGCCTCCGAGTCAGTGGATGCAGTGCCTGCGTAACTGTAACTCACAGTGATATCATCGTCGATCCCATATTCATCCCAAAGTGTTCTGGGATCTACAATTTCGCTTATTCTTGTAGTGAATTCTTGACTTCGTGGGCCCGCTGGTCCATCCAGATTATCAGGCATCGCTGTACATCTGGGAAACAGATATATTAATCATTATTGATCGATATAGGATGATACATACTTTGGGCACCAATTTTGAACTATACCCGCAAGGTGCACTTGCTCGGGGTAGTCGGCTATGTATGCCCCCAGATCATAAATAATGCGCTGGAAATGTCCATCAGGACATCGACGAATGACAGGTGTTGTCATGCCATCCTTCAAAGTGCTGAGAATAGCCGTGATCGTGTCGTGATACATCTGTTGCTTGAATTTTTGAAAGGGAATGTCGTTGTCATATCTTCTGTCCCCTGATCCGAGTCATATATCAGATAACTAAGTAGCCATGCAAAAGGGTAGTATATTACACACCTTTAGGTATAGTGAGAAACCCGATCGGAATTACCGCATTCCGATGTGCACGCCAGACTGAATTGTGCACATTCCCCAATGAAAGGTAGAGGGGATGGTATTCAACATGGCCCGTAGCGACAGAGACGGTTGTTTTGTCGCTGCCAAGAATAAGTGGGCAGTACATAGCGCCCTTTGTTGTTGGATCGGAATTATATATCTGTGTCTAAACAAATACCTCTGATGAGCCAGTGAATAATTCAGTGGGAAAGCTATGTACGCTTTGACGATAGGCAAGATTCCCCAACATAAAATCACTCCAGTGACGATCGCCATTGTTGTCTAACTCCACATATGCGGCGTAATCTACTTGGTCATTGAAATTGGGGTTGTCGAGCATCTGTGTAATGACAACATCTGTGTCTCAGTAGAAGACCTCCCATGCAGCCGATTGCCAAGTGGGATGTGAAGGGGAAATATCTCCATTGTAACTGACCATAAAACATTTCCATGGCGCATCGCCATGCAGCGTGGCATCGATAGTTTCATACAGATGTTCATGTGAGTTGAACAGTGCTGAGTTGTCTGAGTCCTCCATAGATAAATTCCAGATATAGAGTAGATAGTCGATATTACCAGCTGACATCTCAACGCGACGGTATAAGAAGTCGGCAATCTCAAATTGTGCACCACTCTCATATGGTGCCCAAGGATTCTCAGGGAGCGTATGGGGAGTCAGTGGAGTTCCTGGGGGCAGATAATTTCCCTCAGCATCGCATGGCAAACCTAGTAGGGATAGAATCCATTTCACATTATGTATGTCTCTCGTGTCGTTGTATCAATTACTCACCATTCAAATATGGATGATATCGCCTTTGGCATTGAGCTGGAAATCGCCTATCAGTAGCTGGGAGCAGTGGTGGCGATGGTGATGGTGGTGACGGTGGTAAAGAAGGCGGTTGGGCCGTAGGTGTTGAGGATGTTGAGGTCATTGAGGCCGCACATTTGACCCTGTTTGCATTGAAATGCATTGAACATATGTGATATGTGAGACCTCGCCGCATCCGGCAAATAATTGGGCAGCCCTCGTATGGATACAATAAGTGTTCAGGCATAGTCAGTGTAGAGCGAGTGCATGCTTCATGAGAGAGTTGAACACAATGCTGGATTTCATTGGCCTTGCAGAGGCCCTTTTATACGTACGGACAGGGTATGTAGTTCATACAAAGCGTATAAACATAGAAATTCAAGAGAATAGGTCCAAGGTGAAAGGGATAACACAGGTGCAATGGGGTAAGAATTGTCGAGTTGAAAAGGCAAATGGGAATATCGGAGTGTTGTGGCGGTCATGGTGGGGGTGTGTGGGTGGATGATGTGGAAGTCAGCCCGCCTCCCGTGCTGACTGTCAGTATCCGCACCACTTGCACAAATTGAACTCATTATAGTCACGGAGCGAGGACAAGTGTCGAGTCAAAAAGGCAAATGGGAATACTGGAGCGTTGTAGTGGTCACGATGGGGATGTGGGGGTGGATGTGGAAGTCGGCCCACCTCCCGTGCTGACTGTCAGTATCCGCACCACTTGCACGAATTGGAACCTGTTATAGTCATGGAGCAGGACTCATGCTGAAAGTATGGAGAAGTGAGTGAAGCGAGTGAGCCATGGCATAGGCACGGACATAAGTTTGTATATTGCTTGTGTAATCATAATAAGCAGGGGCGCAATTAGATTTCCTTATCAGGTAAACCAAGCGCCCCAGACCCAGTGTGACAGGCGCTCTGTGTGCACATGCGGACATGGTTGACAATATGCATGGCGGATCACCTCAAGAATTCTTTGACAGCGTTTGAGCATACCCGTCATTCCCGGGGCCATACATAACTCGCTGTAAAATATCCAACATGTATCTCACTTCCTTTTACCCTCCGTCTTTTGATGAAATGCTGCCAGAGAGTGACTGTGATGGTGGACACCATGGCACATCTCCTATGGCACAACCTACACGAGTGAAAAAGAATTACAGGCCAGCCCAAGTTGTCTTGGATTACACCATCCAGTGTCGATCCTCCGAGCAGGTAAAGGCTGACCATATCAAGGCAAAGATGGAAGCCGAGGCTGCCACGGCCACGGCCATTGCACACAAACAGAACCAGAGAGAACAAGTGGCCGCCCTCGAAGATGCCATGCAAGCACAATACAACATGCAATCAATGCATGAACTGAGGCTGGATCTGGTCATTCAAATGGTGAGGACGAACATTGCCTGGAACATTGCCCGAGATAACATATTTTATTTGTGTGCCTAGAACCTTGAGGACATCTCGGCATCGAATGTGGATGGGCCATGTCAGAGCGATGCATTCTCCTCCTGCAGAACAGAAGACATTCCTGACGACGAAACCAACAAAAAACAAGACTCAGATTGGTGTGTGAGTGACTTTGTATCTGACCAGTCGGAAAGTGCGTCCCACATCCGGCATGCATGCAAGTCGAAGCCGAAGCATAACATGAGTAACAGTTTTGCTCATGCGTACACTTTGTGACTTTCTGGCGCTGGATTCAGCAAGGCGATTTCCGTGTGGCGGTTAACAGTAAACGACAAATTCCACCTGTGGCGGTTTGTCAACCCCTAAATAAACGCAACCTTGATCTGGCAGATGATAGTGACGATAATCCAAGGTATGCAGCCCTTCATGCGACACGAGACGACGTGATAACAATTAATTAGCACGAAGCCCAACAAGACCTCCAAACCTCAAGGCCTAGTCCCCAATTGGAAGCAGAAGGTGGGACTTAAGTCACGCCCAGTCCCCCCTCACAGAATCACAGAAGGGGTACTTGAGGAGGAACGAGGCATGGAGGGGGAATTGTCTGAGACCCTCAGGGCCATGCGTGGCTCTAAGTCTTCCACAGTGAAGATAGGACCAAAACCAGTGCGTATTCTTAGCATATCAGATTTCACAGATTAATTAAATTTAAGACCGGGGTCAACATCTCCGAGCAGTCAGCTATCAAGACCACCGGTGGTGGGCGATCGAAGCGTGAAAAGATTGTCGTTGATGACCTTTGCTTCCCACACCCTCACAATATGTACCTAGGAAAATGGCAGAGGGTCTTCCGCCCTAGCCTTCTATCCTGGGCCTCGACATTCCCAGACCCTTATGCCACAAACTCACAGTTGGAGGAGGTAGTTGTCTTTGAAATGTGGGACAATGTCTACCCTGACATCAAACTTACCGACAATGAGTGACGAGATATCGGGACAAAATTGATTTCATTGGTACGTGATAAGTTTTATATCCAGCAAACGACTCACTGCTTTGTATACCAGGTGGGAAACATCTTGTGCGACTGGCACACGTCCATTGGGAGCGGGGCCTTGAGCGTCGTAAGAACATATTTCCTGGACCCTGTCAATGAGTTTGATAGGGATGGTATTGCCGAGTATGTCAAGTGGGGCCTCGACCTGAAGGAGTTTAATTTCATTTATGCATCGCCTACTGCGGAAAAAGTACAGTGATATTTTATTGTATTGCTAGTACTGACATCCAGATTTAGAACCAAAAGCGTGGGTTTCAGTCGGACCTGATCCTTGACGTGTACACAATGCATCTCAAGAAGACTGCAGGGGCAATACGCGCTCGGACCACCACCGAGCAAATTGGCGGTCTGGGACTTTGCGCCGCTGCTGTGAGAAATATTGATTATCTTAATCATTCCATCTTGGTTGACAACCCTTTTCCCAGACAGAGCATGCGCTGACATTTTGGTCCACTGGTGAAGACACGGGTATCAAGACAGGCGAACATGGGAAACGCAAAGCTATACCTTCCTTCAGCGAAGCCGAGTGGGGACTGAAGGCACGAGGGTGGTCACATGCGGCGAGGAGGTTGACTGCTGAGCAATGGCTCACCATCACTGACAAGGCAATCGCTCGCTCTGGGATGAATCGCTGTAACCGGCCGTGGGTGAGCATTCAACTGCTTGCGCTCACATAAGTTGGAGAACCAGCTCAGAGTTTGCAGTATCATTTGTTCTCACGTGTGCCTGAGGCACTGTACTATATCTCTTGGTTACCCTTTGTCCTTGTGACGCTCTTACATATGGTTCCTATTGTTCTTCAGGAATCACATGCCCCCTAGGACACTTATTGTCCTACTGTCAATCCCCTTTTAGACGTAGCCATTGTTCTCTTCTTGTGTTTCCCATTGTTCCCAGTCCAGTCTTATTGTTTTGTCCATATGGAGCACTGTACATAGCCTTGGATCCTAGGATCCCTCCTTAGTATAAATAGGGACTCATAGCTACCTTGTACCAGCAAGTTGAGTCTTCTGTCAATACAGTGACTTTACCTCTCTTCTATTCTCTACTCTAAGGGGTGGCTACAGTGTCGGAGCACTGCAAGTGGGAACCCATCTACTTCTATCTGTCTTCTAAGTCACAGCAGAGACTTAGCTACAGTCTATTGTTGCTGTCAAACCCTTGGCGGTGACAATCGCAATGATGACGCCAATGCTGATGAAGAAATCGATGCAGTGGATCCACATGCCATGCTGGAACTGTAGAGTAGGTTTGTTCGTTCAATCTCTCTTGTCGATTCTTGCGCTGACTACAATTTACATTATTGATTCACCAAATATTGCTTCGTTGGCAGTATTATTCCAGTAGTTACAAGTGTAGGAAAGTGTTTTGGAATGTGATATTTGTGGTCAGCAGATTTTGATACAATTTCGAAAACATCGAGCTTATGTGATTAATCCGTGCGCAATTAGAATACCTTATTGGGTAAACCGAGACGCACAGGCACACGCCACCCACTGCAATCGGATCGCACTGGACCATGCAACCGGTAGCGCATCGGCCAACACGCTCTCAACTATTTCTCATGCCCTCCTCCGATCCCGATCCCGATCCCTTATACTGTAACCACGTATCTTATGACATGCTCCATCCATGTCGCAGCGCCCTCCCTTCAATTGGACAATCCTGAAAATATTGGACAAGATGACGCGATTTGGGGTACCTTGGAGTAAGTTGGCAATGGTATTGGCCGTGACCTCTTTTTCTGGCCAATTTTGGTACATTTGCGGACTTGTGAGACTTGGCGTGACTTGGGGGGCTGGGCCAATTCACGTGTGATCTTCCTGATGTCAGCCATTACGATCTGACATGCACGCTGAGACGGCTGAGTTATTTGCGTAAAAATAGCTCATGCGGTCACTTGGACATCACCGGTGGCCTTCTAAGCTGGTTCCTAAAGTTTGACAATTTGCTGTTGCTGCCAAACAATTTATGGCCGCAATACATTGGTCATTATTGTATCAACTTTAAGAACTTATACACGCTAGTTGCTATGAGACTAGTAGTTTGCCTGTGATGACAAGGAAGAAATGACAAATAACTAGGAAACGTGGGCGTGAACGTGAACGAAGGAACAGAACGACAACCCGTGGACGGCTGTTCCACGGTCCTAAGCGCCGATACAGAAGAGATGACGAAAGCGCACGAAAGAGACGAGAAGAGTGGGAAAACACAACTGGTATTTTCGTGGTGGATCCTCCTTTGGCTATTGAGTTCCTGTGATATCGTTAAGGGAGGAGGCTCTTTGAATACAATAATGTCCCTGTGGAGTTGATATAGTGGTACAGTATCAAGATACGCAAAGATCGTACAGTAAAGAATGGAGGCCCAAGTTAACAAACTAAGGACAATATGGGGCATACGACGCTGGTGAGCACTCCGGTGCACCTGATCCGCTCCGATCCAAGCGTGAATCCGAAAGGGAACCTTACAGCGCAAGCGACGAACCTGTGGAGTTGGGGAATAGTATTGAAAATATGGTTTAGGAAGGACATTATTTCGGGCTTTAATGAGTAGTCCTAGGAGTATTGACTCGGGCGACAAGGTTTTCAAAGTACTCCCTAACCCGAGGCGAGTGAGATCGGGGAGGACGGGCAGAAGTTGAGGGTCTCTGAATCCAAGGTAAAGTGATTGAAAACGGGCTACACTGCAAGGCAGGTGGCCATATCCTCGGATGAAAGATCCTCCAGGGATCGGGATATCTTCAACGCGAAGGTGAGTCTGGTAGAGGAGGAATCAACTGGGAGAGTGAGAAGCCGTCACTCCCAGTGGACATCGACGGGGTGAGTAGAGTGCTGACGCGCAGCGATGAATGTTTGTATGTCTTCCCGTATAGACTGATATAGATGGTGACGATCCCTTGAGGTAAAGGCGACGCAGAGTAGGCAAAACCTCTGTGGCCGATTCCCCTGTGAGCTCTTGCAGCGCCCGCGCAACGGGTCGCCCCAGCTCGGTAAATACATGCAGACTTTGTACGGAAGGAAAGCGGTTAAACAATTCGAACCACTGCGTGGGGCCGATGTCATTCAACCACCGTGTGTTAAGCCCGCAGACGTGGAGCTGTTCCACTCGAGAGAGGAGAGGGGATAGCTGGCTGCATACCTGCGCCATCAACGAGACCTGCCGGTCTGGCTTCCTGCAACTAATCTTCAAGTCCACGAATCCAACGAGAGATCCAAGAATAAGTACGATAGAAATTGAGAGAAACATGATAGTAGCCGAATTGAGCGTCCTGATGTTCTCTCTGCGAGCGATGAACTTGTGGAGTTGTGGAATGTGGAACATAACGTCCTTGAAGAAATCTATTTGGAGCTTGTTGAGTTTGGGGGCATCGATTCGGGCAACGAGCTGTTCCAAATATTCACTACCGCCTAGGAATGTAAAGTCGGCAAGAATAGGGAGGACGGCGTGGGTTGGTGGAGGTAGGCTTATTCTGTCAGGGAGAGATAGGGGGGATTTGAATCCAATGGAAAGGAACTGGAGATTGGGCAGCGTGGCCAGACAAGTGGTCATCGCCTCTGGCGAAATGTATCCGGTCCTTGGGATATTATAAAGGGAGAGAGAGGACAAGTGAGTGGCAGATGAGGCAAATTTGGGGAATGCTGGGAATGCAATGTCCCTCAAGTCAAGGCTCCGAAGGCATGGCACAGATCCCCCCAAGAATTCCTCGTGAAGAGCCATCCCGTCGATCGATGAAAGGGTAAGATTTCTCAGGACCGGGAATGGCTTCCGTGTCACGACAGTGCATTTTTCCGATACAAAACATTTGGGTTCCACAATCTCGATCTCAACTATGCGATCATGGTGCTCGAGTGCCGCAATAATATTATCTTGCTCATCGTCCAGCTCCCCATAATCACAAGATATGGTGATGGGAAATGATGGTGGCCAGATATCCAGCGACGTCCTCGTGGGTGTTCTGTCAGTGCATGTAACTTGCACGTTCAGACTGTGCGGTGATGCAAAGATGATATGTCGCCATCTTCGACATACATCTGTCAGGTTTTTCCACCACCACACAGGATGTTTCTCGAGCTCCCCATAGAAATGAAATATCTCAAAGAGGGCATCGTCTGGGAGTATGTCAATAGTTGCCTGGTCTACACTAGATCAGCCATTCCTCGTCATAGACATTCTATACAAGACCCACCTCGATTTTGTACGTCCTTGCCATCGGTAGAACGCTCCCGTGTCACTGAGCCATCCGAAGGGCCATCCGGAAAAATCGGGGACCCAGGGGTACGCGGAGATAAGGGTTGGGTAATGATGATCGATTCTTGGGCCATCGGACTTTCTGTTACAGTAAGAGTTTGTCACTGAGGGCGCAGCATTGGAGGTTGAACTGGTGAAGGCTGCGCAACAGTCCGCTCACGTGTTGCATAATGTGACCACTGCAAGCGCCGGTGACAATGTGGCCGCACTACCGTGCGTTCGCCCCGTTTGACCCCTCATCGTCCTCGCTGTGTAAAGTAGCCATTCTCAGGGATCTGTTTCTTACTTATATTACAATTTACATGAGTGTGCGAAACACGATATCAGAGACGTCACTCCCAGTGGACATCGACGGGGTAATTGGAGTGCTGACGCGCGGTGATGGATACTTGGGGAACCCATGTAAATCTACTTGGCGACGGCCCCTTGAGGTAAAGGCGACGCAGAGTAGGCAAAACCTCTGTGGCCATTTCGCCTGTGAGCTCTTGCAGCGCCCGCACAACGGATGGCCTCAGGTCGCGATGTATATGCAGACTTTGCACGGAGGGAAAAGGTCTAAAACGTTCGAACCACTGCGTGGGGTCGATGCCGTTGCAATGCCATGCGTGAAGCTTGTGGACGTCGAGCTGTTCCACATGAGAGAGGAGAGGGGATAGCTAGCTGCATACCTGCGCCATCAAGGAGACCTGCCGGTCTGGCTCTCTGCAACCACGCTTTAAGCCAACGACGCCAACGAGAGATCCAAGAATAAGATTGTCAGCAGACGAGTAAAACGAGATCTCAACCATATTGAGCATCTTGATGTTTTCTTTGCGAGCGAATAAACTTGTAGAGTTGTGGTTTGTGGAACATAACGCCCGTGACAGCTAATTCGAACCTGTTGAGATTGGGGGCATCGATTCGGGCAACGAGTTGTTCCAAATATTCGCTACCGCCTAGGAATGTAAAGTCGGCAAGAATAGGGAGGACGGTGCGGGTTGATGGAGGTAGGCCTATGCTGTCAGGGAGAGATAGCGGGGATTTGAATCGAATGGCTTGAGATTGGGTAGCGTCGGCAGTTAAGTGGCCATCGCCTTGATTGCATCCGGTCATCGGGATATCAGAGAGGACAAGATGAAGCAAGTTTTTGGAATGCTGGGAATGCAATGTCCCTCAAGTCAAGGCTCCGAAGGCATTGCACAGATCCCCCCAAGAATTCCTCGTGCGATGAAAGGCAAGATTTCTCAGAACCAGGAATGGCTTCCGTGTTACGCCGGTAAATATTTCCGATACAAAACATTTGGGCTGCACAATCCAGATCTCGATTACATGGAGTCCTCGCATTTTAGAGTGTTTGAGGGGTGGAAGCCATGATTTAAAAGATTGGCAGGCTGGCGACAATCGCTTGCTCTCGTTCAGGCCTCTCTTCTCAAAAAGTCGGCAGCTGCCGAAAAGCTCTCTGTAGATGCTCGGAACATGCCGATCCTCAAACGCCCGCCTCCATACCAGATAACGCATCCCAGGGCTATGCGTTATCAAGCGATACTGTATATGGGGCTTCGACTGTACCCGCGTGGCATGGCTATACAAGAGAGACAGACATGCTGTGTGCAGGCTGGGGGTCATATTTTGTTCTCATTGTGATCTAGTATAAAAATGACCGTTGGCATCTCTATGGGGTCTGGGTCACAGCCTCCCGCATTGCATTAGGGATGCTGAAGTCCGGTTCAGTTCGGTTCTTTGAGGATTTTGCTGAACCTAGAACCGGACTTTCAGTTCAGTTCAGGCAACCTGCTGAACTTTGAACTGGACCTTCGGTTCAGGTTCAGGATGGTCTGGTTCAGGTTCAGGAGGCATGTGAACTCAGAACCGAACTTTTTTTAATACCAAATAATATGTTAAAGCTGCATAGACTACTACAATTACAAACTAGCTCTACAAAGGCAGTATCGTATGGTGGCCAGGCAGGTGCGCTTGGCCAGGCGCAGGTGGGTGCACACAGCCAAGGTTCAGCGGGCATGGACTGGCGAGCATGGCAAGAGTTGCACTTGGCCAGGTGTGGTGGGCGGGAATGGACAGGCGAGTGTGGCCAGGGAGGGGTGCACTTCGGCGCAGGTGGGTACACATGGTGTCACCACCAAGGGTTTGACAGCAACAAAAGACTATAGCTAAGTCTCTGCTGTGACCTAGAAGACAGATAGAGCAGTATGGGTTCCCGCTTGCAGTGCTGCAACACTGTAGCCACCCCTTAGAGTAGAGAGAAGATAGAGAGTAAAGTCACTGTGATTGACAGGAGACTCAACTTGCCGGTACAAGGTAACTATGAGTCTCTACTTATAGGGAGAGGGGGATCCTAGGATCCAAAGGGGTAACAATACTCTGTATAGTAGAGGAAAGCTAAGACGCAAACTGGGAACAATGGGTGTGTCTAAAAGGGGTTGACAGTGGGTCATAGGGACCCAAGAAGCATGTGATCCCAATGAACAAAAGGGACCTCACGGGAATGGGGTGCACACCAAAAATAAAAGTACAGTGCCTCAGGCGCACACAAGCACAAATGGTCTAAACGCAGACTCCTGGCCAGTTCCACAACTTACAGGAGCGCAAGCAGTTGAATGCTTACCCCAGGCCAGTTACATCACCCCATCGCTAGAAGGGACGTCCTCATCCCAATCAACTCCCACCAGATCGTTGCGCAAGCTGAGGCTTGAAAGATTGGAGTGCGATATGCTTGACCTTGTCGGGTAAACGCGCCGCCACCATCTGGTCCTCACTTGCCCATTTGGCAGTCTCCACCACAGCCAGATTGGCCTTGAGCCTGGCGATCTCTCGGGTGAGCTGGTCCCCCTGGTTGTCAAGGTGCCTGTAACGGGCCAACTCTGCATGAAGGTCCCATCTGTCGAGCTCGATAACCGCCTCCTCCAAGACCTGGTACTCAATGTTGCCCCCCCAGAGGCAGGTGCAGAACCATGGAGGGAGGGGTTCGAATGGCGTCCCGGTGAAGTCAGATTGAGCATACAGCTCAATGATGCGGGCATCATGTTCGCCCATCGCCTCGCCAGTGAGCCCCGCGACTTGTCCGTCGTCAAGCTGCTTGATGTAGAGGGCGATCTGCTCTCCATCCCTTGTGGGGATTGTGAACTGGGTGTGTTATGGATTGGGACTTGCATCGGACTGACTTTGCTTACATCAGTTTTCACCTTTTATGGTAACCACTTTCTCACACTCTGGCTGGGAACCTCCTCCACCTCCTCATACCTACATTACTATACCTCTATTACGTTCCACAGCCCCCCCCTTTATGTCGCGTCCTTTCGGCTCATTACTAATACCTACAGACTAATTCTCCGACGTGTTTCACTGGCCTCTTTTGGGCTACTGACACTTACTTACTGGCTGAAACATGTACCTACCATTTAGCCTCTCAGACGCATCACCAAGCTGCCCCAAGCCATCTAAACGCATCACTGGACATGCCAGCCATCCAAGACGCATTCCATCGGCACTTAGTAGTAATACCTTAGTACCTGTACAGCCTCAGTAGCCACAAGGGCTATAAAAGCCTCAGAATCCGAGACCTAAGCCTTAAGCTTGGTCTCTTGTACAATACAAGACCTTTCACATCCTCTAAAGTGTGAACTAGAAGCTTAAGAACGATCCCCTTCCACTTGAGCTCTTTCAAAGCCTTTGAAAGAGTCTTCTAAAGCGACTTAGAGCCGACGAGACTCTTACCTGCCATATATAGAAAGACCAGTTCCTTATTAGGAACTTATTGAAACTTCAACCTCAGAATTCACTCAGAAATGCCTGCGTCGTTTCTTCGCATCGCTCAAGCTAGAGCCGAACTGTTACCTTGAAGCAGTAACAGCCCTTGTCTCCCCCCAGAAAGGAGACATTATAGAACCAGGAGAATACACAGATCGCTAGGGATCGACTCCGCTTCACTCAGCAGCATTCACCACTAAGACAGTGGTCTAACAGAAATCTCCAATAACGCCTTCAAGGAAGATCCTTGAATCCATCCAAGACCTAGTTGCAATAGTGCTAGCGCACTCGTTCTAGAACAAAACCCACATAAGCGATATCCACTCTGGCTATTGAGTTAGACGAATACCAGAACCCAAAGAACCAACGCAGACCCTCAGACCCTCTAGAACCCCATCAAAGAGAGCGACGCCCTCGGATTATCAGAAGACAGACCCGCCACGCCCCGTCTAGCATGACAGGGTGAGCCGCCCGTTGTTCAGCTCGAATCCTGTGGGACAGTCCAGGGGCTCTGCCTCAATCTCCTCCAACTGCTCCTTATACTCCCTTCGCTCCTGGTTGGCCTTGTTAAGCTGTCATCTGAGGTCACTGGCCTGATTGGACCAGTCCTGTTGCCTCTGCTGTATGGTGGTGGTGAGGCCCTTGACGAGGGCGTGGAGCTGTGTTGGGGTAAGGTGGTCATGGCCATCGATGATGGCCGATATGGTGGCAGGGGAGAGGGGTCCCTCCCAGTGATTGCTGGTCTCCAAGTTATGGAGTGGACCGGAGACCGCAATATGGCTGGAGGCGATGGCGTGGTGGGTGGTGGTGTTAGGCTGGGCCGGGGTGTTAAAGGACGTTGGTACAGGGCCCTCCTCTCCTGGATACTCGAGTTCCATTGGCTCGAGGCTTCCGGGGAGACAGGGTGGTGGGACTGGGAGTGGTGAGGAGACTGCGGAGGGGTTTGACATCTCTGATTAATGACGGTCGTGGTAGCGGCAGTATCTTTCTTTACAAAAGAACCAATGCTCGTTAGAATGGGCATGGGAAATGTGGGGGCGGCAGCGGTGGCTAAGTGGCTTTGTAGGATCTTTGTGAGGACAGGAGCAAGGTTTGAACTTGTGGAATTTGTGGGTAGTGAAGGGATAGGACTGAAGAAGGGATTGGAAGAAAGACTGAGACTCCATCTTGGGGAAAGAACAGTGGAGGCTGTTGTTTTTGCCGGGGGTTTCTGCTTCCCTTTTATTCTATTCAAGGGCCGGCACTTGTGATACTCCCGAAGGAGATCCGGGGCGAACACCTGGTCATGCGATTCCCAGGTGTTGTCACTTTCGGGGTAGCCCTGCCACTTTATCAAATATTGTAGTACTCGTTTCTTTCCATGGAAGCGATGGTTTCTGATTTGATCCACTTCGTATTGTTCTTCTCCTTCCACAAGGTCAGGTGGTGGTTGGGAGAAGTTTGGACCATGTGCACTTGTCTCTCGGTAAGGGGTGAGGAGGCCAGCATGAAACACATTATGGATTTGCCATGAGGCAGGGATGTCAAGTAGATACGTGACTGGGGATACCTCTTTTAGTACTTTGAAGGGGCTGTACCGTTTTGGGTTTAATTTGGACCCTTGATGTGGGAGTTTCAAGTGAGTTGCCTCAAGCCAAACTTGATCTCCAGGTTTGAACTTGGCCGGTGGAATATTCCACGCTTTCTGATTGATGGCCTCGATGGCTCTTTTTTGTGCCTCTTTCATCATTTGTACCCTTGTTTCAACCATTTCATTACTCGTGGGGGTGTTGTCCGTGGGATACAGTGGCGGTTCATACCCCCAGAGGATTTGATTGGGCGATAGCCCTGTGGTGCTATTCCTTTGGTTTTTTTTTTTTTTTTGAATCCATTTAAGTGTGCCTTGGGCAATGAGCCCTATGTAGCACTTTACAAAGTACACGAATTCTACTAACTAAGGGCACTGGTCGACTTCTAGGATCCGCAGTAAAATTTAGAGTGATGTGGTAAATAGAGGAGCCTAAACTCCTTATGAGACATGTCTCGCCCTCCTATCAATCAGTGGCAGTCTGGTTCTGCACGCTTGTGCGGTGCACAGTACATCCCAGAGCCCTATGTTACTTACAAACAACTTTGCATTTTGAGGGCCCATCGTGAGCGCTTCTTGGGTCTGGGGGTGAGCTGAGTTGGGCCTTGCGTTTTGGTGCGGAATGTGAAGGGTTGCCAGTGTTTGAGGGAGGAAGGGCCTCAGGGGGGCGCTGGGGTGTAAGGAGGATTTCGATGTCTTCGGACATCTGGTCGGAGGTGCGGTCTTTAGGAGGGGGGGGGCACTGCTTCCACTTCTGTACTGTGGCATGTGTGCCAAAGGCATAGAGGTACCATGAGTTTAGGAGCGCCTTGGCTTTGGAGCCATCTGGGTCCTTGAAAGCCATGACGAGAGATAAAGATGAGCCATGTTGGTAATAAGTGGGGGGCTTTACCCAGCTGGGTTTATGGGCTACAATGAGGGATGAGTAGGATGGGTTCTCAGTGGCGAGAGCTATGTGGCACTTGTCAGGGGTGTAGGCACCCCTGCTGGATGAGACTCCTGTCGGAAGACTGTTGATGAGGAGTTTGGACCATTTGACATTGGCCCTGATAGGAGGTGTAGAGACATGTGGCGCAGCAGCAGAGAATGCCTCAGCAAAAGCAGAGGCAAGGATGGGAGAGGCGAGTTGGAGTTGGTGAGCAGTGGCCTGATGTCCCCCTGTAACAACTAGGTTCCCTTTTGCGGTCCACCTTGCGGCAGAGACATGTAACTGGTTATTGGGGGTGGCTGAGAGTGCCCTATTGAAAGCGGTACAGATGTCCTCCAGCCTGGGCTGGGGGACATCCTTGCCAAATGGAGAGTAACTAAGCGAAAGCACTAAACTAGGGTTGGTGGGCTTGGCCACAGCTTTAGCCGCATAGGTGGGGGAGGGGTTGATGGGCGCAGGGTTGGGGGCACCACGTTGCGTCGGCGTGGGCTTGGTTTTGGAGGGGGTGGCAGTCTTCTGCTGAAGACCAGTGACAGCCTTAGTGAGCTCTTGAAGGGAGGATTGGATGTTTTCAATGCGGAGGTTGACGAGCTCCGAGAAGTCAACAGGGGAGTCGAGGTCAGGGAAAATGACCTCATGGTTGAGATGGGGGAGAATGGCAGGGCGAGTGCAAAATTGATTCAGGGTAGTGTTGAGGTTTTCCAGGTCAGGTTGAGGTGCAGCCATGTAGGCCTCAATGTCTCTTGCAATGGCCTGGAGGGATGCTCGGATTTGGAAGAGGGGGGGGGGAGGATAGTCAGACATGGTGGTGGTTTTGAGTGAAAGGAGTCCTACCATTCCTTCGGTTGTTATGTACAGCTGTTGCAACTGGGAGCCATTCTGTCCAATCCTTGGGCTGTCCTGCCATCACCAGCCTCAGGTACTGTTCTACCCATTGGTTCTTTCACTCGGAGAGTCCGTCGGTTTGGGGGTGGAATGCCGTGGATAGATTTTGTTGGATGCCCAATCATTTAGTGAGTGCTTTCCCAAAATGGGATGTGAATCGGGGGTCTCTGTCGCTAATTACTTTGGTGGGGAGGCCAAACCATGGGTAAAGATGTTTTAGGTATAGCCAGGCCACGCCCAGCCCTGTGATGGAGGTGTTGCATGGTAGGAAGATCGCTGCGTGAGAACATCCTTGGTCGACGACAGTGAGTATGGTGTCAAGACTGTTTCGTAGAGGTAATCCAGTAATGAGGTCCATCGCCACACTTTGGAAGGGTCTTGTTCCTTCAGGTGTAGGAATGCGGAATAGTGGGACTTTCTTCTTGTGGGTGAGGATCTTTGCCTGTTGGCATGTTGCGCATCCCTTGACATATTCCGCTATCCAGGTTTTCATCCCTGGCCACCAATGTGTGAGCTGCACCTTCCTCAATGTTTCATCTCTGCCAGGGTGTCTGGCTGTGGGCTGGTCATGGGCATGGGATACAATTGCCCTTTTTACTTCTTTTACATTGGGGACTATGATCTGTCCTCGTATGGTTGTGGGGATCGCTTTAGTTGCATTGATTCGCTCAGGGGGAAATATAGTGATCGCCTTATTGTCTTCTTCGCCCAGGTCTGCTCCTGGCGGCCTTGAGAGTGCGTCGGCTGCTGTGTTTGTCTTTCCTGGGATGTATTCTAGGGTGAAGTCATACTCCTGTAGGTCAGCATGCCATCTAGCCATTCTCCTATTGAGATTTTTTGGAGATTTCCAGTATTGGAGATTTGCATGGTCAGTGCGAATAATGAATGGTGTTCTGGTCCATCCCAGGTATTGTCTCCAGTGTGCCAGAGATTTTATGATGGCCAGCAGTTCCCTTTCGTAGATGTCATAGTTTCGTTCGGTGGGTGTGAAGGTTGCTGAGTAGTACACAATGGGATGGAGAATGGGTTTGTG
>QLOT01002068.1:0-12393 GCA_003313875.1 Russula aff. compacta
TTGTCCGAGGCGAGGTCGAGGGGAGCCAAATCCGATAGAAAGGTTTTTGAGATTGGGCAACGTGGCCAGGCAAGCGGCCATTACCTCGGGTGAAATGTACCCGGCATCTGGGATATTCCAAAGGCAAATGTTGGACAACTGGGTGGCAGACAAAGCAAGTTTGGGGAAATCCGGAAATCCGACGGCCCACAAGTTGAGTGATCGCAGACGTGGGGCATATCCACCAGAGAATTCCGCGGGAAGGACAGGCGCCGAGTTCTCATATGATGAAAAATGAAGGTATTCCAGGGCTGGAAATGGCTCACGCATCACCGCGGCGAGGCTTTCCAGTACAGAACACTTCACCACTCCAAGGAAGATGGCGGATACGCGATCATGGTGTTCGAGTGCCGCGATGATGTTAGCTTGACGTGCGCTATCCACATACTCGGAACAAGATATGGTGATGGGGAACGATGGCCAGATATTTAGTAGTGTCTTTGTGGGCCTCCTGCCAGTGCAGAAGAGTTGCAAGCCCAGACCATGTGGTGATGCAAAGATGATATGTCTCCATCTTCGACATACGTGCACCAGCCTTTTCCACCACCACCGCCGATATAACATGACCCCTCCATAGGAGTGGAATATTTCAAGCAGGGAATCATCAGGGAGCACGTCGATTATTGCCTGGTCTACACTAGATCAGCAGCCGGTTATGGCAGACACTGTGCACAAGACTTACCTTGACCTCGTACTTGACCTCGCTCCTCGTTGTCAATGTTGTCATGTGTGGAACCCTCACCGGCTACTACGCTTTCTGGGAGGCCATCTAGGAATATTGGTGACCCAGGAGTACGAGAAGAAAATGATTGGATGGTGTGTATCGATTCTGGGGCCATCGGACTTCCCTGAATCCTGGTAAGAGCTCGTCACTAGGCACTGGCGCTACAATATCATGGGAGAATGTGGTGGAATGTGGTGCAGTGATGTGCTGGTCAATGACAGTCAAGAAAAGTCAATATGATTGAGCAGGTGGTAACATATTAGAAATACCCATCTATCACGTGACTGTCCGCACAATGTCGGGCCGGGTGGCTCATCCGTCTCTCACCCACTATTTCATTTTACAGTCAACGGTCACAGTCAATATGACAGTCAGTGACTTCACTGACTTTTGACCGGGGGAATTGACTTGACTTTGGATTTTCGGTCATGACCCTCAACACTGCCGGTGGCAGGGACGTAAGTTCAAGCGGCGTAGTCCAGGCAGAGCTTGAACTCACCGTGGGATAATCATGGTGAGCAAGAGCAAGAAGATGATCTTCATACCCCTTCTCATCACATTGGAGATTTATAGTCCCATCGGGAAGAGGATGGCGTAGAGCTCTGCCTAGCAAAATATCGAGACGCCAAACACGAGAATCGTATTCCGATAAGTGTTGGCCGTATGTGGAGGCTGCATCCGCACGCATGACGAATCCACTGATAATGTGCCCGGCCAGGCTCTCAGAGGTGAAAGAAAAGTAAAGAGAGCAAGTGCATACGAGAAGATCAATGAGTTTAGGAAAGCGCAACATCGCTTCGTCGCTTCTATGTTCAGATGGTGAGGGAATAAACGAGGCCTGCCAAGAGGCGACCCAGCGAATGGGAACGGCTGGGAATAATGCATATATGTGTATCCATAATCTGTTTGATTGTTATGATGATATTTGTAAGGTAATACACATTTCAGGCAGCAAACGTAGATGGGATTGACAGGGAGAAAATGGCTAATTCCAGATGCTGACGGAAAGTTAATCTGAGGATTGGTATAGTACGTAGTGAACATCGATTGGGTGGTTGGAGTGCCGACGCCTGGCCATGAATAGTTTTATGTCTTCCCACATAGATACTGATGGCGAAGGCTGCTCCAAGAAAAGTCTCCGCAGGGCAGGCAGCACTTCTGTGGCTCTGCTAGCTGTGAGCTCTTGCAGCGCATGCGCAAGAAGTGGGCTCAGCTCGCCAAATACACTCAGACTCTGCACACTGATAAAAGGCTCTAGTAGTTCGATCCACTGCGTGGGGTGCACGCTCTCCCATCCCGATTGCGTTGCATGCTTGCTGACGTCGAGATGTTCCACATGACAGATGAGAGTTGAAAGTTGCTCGCAT
Source organism: Russula aff. compacta (assembly GCA_003313875.1). Taxonomy (NCBI): domain Eukaryota; kingdom Fungi; phylum Basidiomycota; class Agaricomycetes; order Russulales; family Russulaceae; genus Russula; species Russula aff. compacta. The sequence goes on from QLOT01002068.1 coordinate 2,131, forward strand.
ACCCGTGCTATTGAGGAAACCTGCCGGGCTGGACCGTTGCATCTAATCTCCAACTCCACACGAGTAGGCGATTCCAATCCGAGGACAATCACTACCACTGGATAGCGAAACTTTACCTCCGCTCGATTGAGTAGCCCGAGCCTTTCTGCACGAGCGATGAGCTTGTGGAGCTGTGGGATATTGAAAGCAAAATCGGAGTTCACGAAGAACTTTATTTCGAGCTGGGTGAGTAGGGGAGTGTCAAGTCGGGAAACGAGGTCTTCTATGTACTTGCTGCTGGCTTGGCATCCAAAGCGAGTAAGAACGGGGAGAATAGCACGTATTGGTGGAGGCAGGTTGATTCGGTCAGGGGGGGATTGAGAGGATAGGAATCCAATATAAAGGGACTTGAGACTGGGCAACGAGGCGAGGCAGGTGCCCATTGCCTCAGGTGAAATGTATCCATACATCGGGATATCCCAAAGGCGAAGATAGGACAAGTGACCGGCAGACAAAGCAAGTTTGGGGAATGTCGGAAATACAATTCCCCATAGAGTGAATGACCTTAATTGTGGGGCAGATCCACCTGAGAATGCCTCGGGAAGGAGTGGCGAGATATTATCGTGTGATTTAAGATGAAAATCGGTGAGAGCTGGGAATGGCTCCTGCATCATGGCGGTGATTTTTTTCAACGGAAGACTTTTTTGATCTTGAATGAAGATGGAGATTATGCGATCACGGTGTTCGAGTGCCGCAACGATGTTATCTTGAGGCTCCGAGTCCTTATCCATTACATCCCCATCCCAGGGAGAACAGGTTATGGCGATAGGTAACTGTGGCCAGATATCCAGGGATGTTCTCGTGGGTGTCCTGCAATTGCAGATAATTTGCAGGTTCAAACCCTGTGGTGATGCAAAGGTAATCTGCCGCCATCTTTGACACACATGGACAAGTGTTATCCACCACCACCGCTGGAGGGAGGTGTGTTTCTCTCTGTAGGAGTGAAATATTTCCAAGAGGGCGTCATCTGGGAGCACGTTGATAGACACCCGGTCTACGCTAGATCAGTCAGAGGCTGTCATGGATACTGCGCAGGGGACGCACTACGTTGTTCCCGTTCTTCACTGGGTTCGTCCTGGAGAGGTACAGAATGACCGCCCTCAAAGCGGCTATCACCCAGACGCGAAAACCCAGGAATGCTACGGTATAAACATTGGGCGTCATCTGGGAGCACGTTGGTAGACACCCGGTCTACACTAGATCAGTCAGAGGCTGTCATGGATACTGCGCAGGGGACGCACTACGTGGTTCCCGTTCTACACCGAGTTCTTCCTGGAGAGGTACAGAATGATCGTCCTCAAGGTGGCCATCACTCAGAAACGAACACCCAGGAATACTACAGTACAAAGATCGGGTGATGCCACGGGATACTAAAGAGACAACACGGCGAACGGGTTTTTGGGAATGACTATGTCAGGCTTGGTCAGTCACTACAGGAATAGGACGGTGGGCTCCTCCGGACGTACTTGTGAGAGCTCATCGATAAGGGTTGAGCGCGTTGGGCGCATGTTGGGTGTTGTGGGCACGACGCGCTTGCTTTGGGATTACCCAAGCCATAAACTTTATATCAAACCAGGAAGCAGCACTGCGCCCTACTACTATTGGTGCACCATCATCGGATAGTGCCGCCAGCGCGTGGCTCGAAGTTGTTCAGTCAGCTGAGCCGGGCTATTTGTGAGCTAGCATGCAGGATTAGGAATGTCGTAATAAAAGGTGAAGTCCTTCTTCCTGAATAGCAGCCTCTCACAACCAGAATTATGACGAGAAGTTGTCAAGGTAATATATAATTCAAACATTAGCAGAAACGGATGAAATTTTCTCGGAGTGAGAAGGCCACGAGATACATTCAGTCTTTGCACTTTGCACACCGGAAAAAGCTCCACCCATTGCGCGGCTTCTGCGTTCCCTGCCCTGCTTCCCAAGCTGCACACTTGCCGATATCGAGCTGTTCCGCACGGGATATGAGAAGGGAAAGTTGCCAGCATACCTGCGCTGTCAACAAAACCTATAGATCTAGTTCATTGCATCTAATTTCCAACTTGAAACGAGTAGACAATTCAGATCCAAGGACAATCTCGATAGCTTCAGCGCTGAATAGTCATACATGACCTAAGCTCGATGGAGTCGCATGAGCCTTTCTGCGCAAGAGATGAACCTGTGGAGTTGGGAAATATCGAACGTACGGTTTAGAAAGGACGTCTTAATGAGTAGAGGAATGTTGATTTGAGCGACAGCATCTTCAAAGTACACCTTAAAGGCTTCGCAGACGAGGCGAGTGAGAGCGGGGAGGATGACACGCGTGGGTGCAGGAAGATTCATTCGGATGGGAGAAGCTGAGGGTATCAGAATCCAATTGAGATCAGGCTACATGGCGAGGCTGCTGGCCATAGCCTCGAGTTAAATATTTTCCAGGGATCGAGATATCTTCAAAGCGAAGGTGAGTCTGGTAGAGGAAGCAACTGGAGTGAGAACCCGTCACTCCCAGTGGACGTCGACGGGGTGATTGGAGTGCTGACGCGCAGCGATGAATGTCTGAATGTCTTCCTGTATAAATATAGATGGCGACGGTCCCTCGAAGAAAAGGCGACGAAGAGTAGGCAACACCTCCGTCGCCCTTTCCGCTGTCAGCTCTTGCAGCGCCCGCATAACGAGTGGCCTCAGCTCGTCATATATATGCAAACATTGTACGGAGGGAAAGGTGTTAAAAAGTTCCAACAATTGTGTGGGGTCAACGCCATTCCCCTGCCGTGCTTGCCCACGGGGCAACTCGTGGACGTCGAGTTGTTCCACGTGAGAGAGGAGAGGGTATAATTGGCTGCACAGCTGCGCCATTGATGAGACCTGCCAGTCTGGCTCTCTGCAACCGATCCTCAACTCCACGACGCCAGGGAGAGGTCCAAGAATGGTGTTAATATAAAAAGAGGAAAATGTTATCTTAGCCGGATTGAGCGGCCTGATGTTTTCGGTGCGGGAGATGAACTTGTGTAGTTGAGGAATATAGAACACAACGTCCATGAAGAGATGTATTTCGAGTTTGTTGAGTTTGGGAGTATCAATTCGGGCGACAAGGTTTTCCAAGTATTCGCTTACGCCTTGGAATGTAAAGTCGTAAAGAGTGGGGAGGACGGCGGGCATTGGTGGAGGCAGGCCTATTCTGTCGGAGCGAGATAGACGGGATTGGAATCCAATGGAAAGGAACTGGAGATTCGGCAATGTGGCCAGACAAGTGGCCATCACCTCGGGTGAAATGTGTGCGGTGTTTGGGATATTCCAAAGGTAAAGATTGAATAAGTGAGTGGCAGACAAAGCAAGTTTGGGGAATGCTGGAAATGCAATGTTGTCCAAGACAAAGTTCTGAAGACATGGCGCAAATCCCCCTGAGAATTCCTCGTGGAGAACTATCTCGTCGGTCGATATAAGAATAAGATGTCTCAAAACCGGGAATGGCTTCCGTGTAGCGGCGGTGAATTTTTCCGATATAAAATGTGTAACCGGCCTGGGGTAAGCATTCAACTGCTTGCGCTCCTGTAAGTTGTGGAACCGGCCAGGAGTCTGATTGGACTGTTTGCTTGCGTGTGCGCCTGAGGCACTGTACTATATTTTTGGACTGCACCCCATTTCTAAGCGATCCTCGTTGTTCTCCTAGGATCAGATGCTCTCTCGGGTCCCTGTAACCCTTCGTTTCACCTTTTTCTGATGCGGCCGTTGTTCCCCTTTTGATGTTTCCCTTGCTCCCAGTTTGTGTATTCCTTTCTCCCTACTATATCAAGTACAGTTACCCCTTTCGGACCCTAGGGTCCCCCTCCTCTATAAATAGAGACTCGTAGCTACCTTGTACCGGCAAGTTGAGTCTCCTGTCAATCACAGTGACTTACTCTTCATCATATTCTCTACACTAAGGGGTGGCTACAGTGTTGCAGCACTGCAAGCGGGAACCCATCTGTCCCTACCTGTCTTCTAAGTCACAGCAGAGACTTAGCTATAGTCTATTGTTGCTGTCAAACCCTTGGCGGTGACAAAACGTTTGTGATCTACAACTTCAATCTGGGTTACGCGATCATGGTGCTCGAGTGCCGCAAGAATATTATCTTGACGCTCTTCGTCCAACTCCCTGTAATCACAAGATACGACGATGGGAAACGGTGGCCAGATATCCAGTGACGTCCTCGTGGGTGTTCTGTCCGTGCATATAAGGTGCAAGTTCAAACTGTGCGGTGATGCAAAGATGATATGTCGCCATCTTCGGCATACATCTGTCAGGTTTTTCCACCACCACCCAGGTCGTTGCTCGAGCTCCCCTCCATAGAAATGGAATATCTCCAAGAGGGCATCGTCCGGGAGTATGTTAATAGTCGCCTGGTCTACAATCGATCAGCCACTCCCCGTCACAAACATTCTGTACAAGACCCACCGAGATTTTGTATTTCAATTGCATCCTTGCTATCAGTGGAACGCTCCCGTGTCACTGAGCTATCCGAAAGACCATCTGGTGAAATTGATGCCCCAGGGGTTCGAGGAGATAAAGATTGGGTGATGATGATTGATTCTGGGGCCATCGGACTTCCCTGGATACGGCATATGCCGTTAAGAGTTCGTCATGAGGGCGTAGCTTGGTGAAGCTCGGGATGCGCACGTGGATGTGTTGTAGAACGTGACCGTGACCACTGACAAGCGCCGGTGACGATGGCCGACTTCTCTCTGAGAATAGTGTTGCCGCAGAGTTGAGTTACATCAAGTTGAGTTACAACTATGACTAACTCGATTTGTCGTAGTTGACCAGAGTCAACTACGGAGTTAGGAACGAGTTGGTCGGCTAATGGCCCAGGTCATCAGCCAATCAGATGTCAGGATATTCGTGATGATCACTCACGAAGATAAGACTTTAGATATCTACGATATGTATCTATGTATTCGAGTCTGCATCACAGTTCCTATAGAGCTCTTCTAGTTCTGCCTCTTTCCCAGCTTTTAGGAGCTCAAGAACTGCTGAGTGTGTGACTGGTCCCTCTATTGTGTAGTCCTCCTCCTTGGCAAGCATTCCCGTCATGAAATCCAGCCGCTCGCGTCGATATAAGTACTTTAAGACTTGGAGCATCTCCACTACTCTTGCTCCAAGTTGACTGCGACGAAGAGAGCACGTTTCCTTGCTGGAAGAGAACACTCTTTCACAAGGAACCGCAGTAGCTTGAGCCGGTAACACATCCATCGCAACGTGGAAAAGTAAAGGATACGCGCGTTCATGTTTCTGTGATCTGTGAGAATAAGGAAACCTTACACAACATCTTTCACCTACCTCCCAGTATCCTACTAGTGAGTCTGGGTCTGATAGGCCATCTTCTTCGTAGTTCCGAAGCTCCCGTTCCACCGCGTGTCTGTTTAGATCGTCATTGCTGCCCCTATGGCCGCATGTCATCGCATTTTCAATGACACTGGTCTGCCCAGCATCTCTAAACGGTGCGAGTGGATCATTTCCAAGTCTGAATAAATGATTAAGGCCCCTTGAGAGGGCAGTTGAGGATCTGGCTGGACGTGTTTGTGGTTGATATGACATCATCGAGTCGGTATTGTTGCCGATCGTGTAGTGATACTGAAGCATCTGAGAATATGATAAGTAGATTATCTACGATCTCTCAATGTATGTCTTACCGCATCAATTAACCAGTTGCGCGCTTGCTTGCTTTCATCGGCAGTCCAATGATCTTGAATCCATTGTAACTTCATTTGTGGGTGTAACACTAATAGATCGATTAATCACAGATCAAGTCGCATTGATGCTACTCACTTAAAGAGAACGCATAGATTTGCGTCATGCGTGATAATGAAATATATTCACGCAACTTCTTAATACCAACCTCAATATACCCAGAAAGATGTGGCAAGGATGTTTTAAGTTGTTCCCAGCCTTTGATGAGAGTCTCATATACTGGGATGGCATGTGACATTGTGGGTGTATATTCCGATGACAAGATCTCTTGAGCGCTATGTGGGAGCCGCAAGATTAGATAAATATCGCGGAGGACTTTACACTCATCTGAGGAGAGAAGATGGTCTTGAAGAGTCTCAACATTAGACTCTGTGATGTAGCGACGCAGTGCCTGCACCGTAACATTAGTTTCATAGATTTCATCATGATGAAGATTAGATCTTACCGGATATAATGTGAGGACGCGCATGATCATTAGAAACGTTGAAGACCAGCGCGTCTCACAATCACGAAGAAGCTGAACCTCAGGGAGTTCACCACCTGTTTTTTTGGAATCTGGGAGTGCTGGGCTGTCGAAATCAATCATTGTTTGTGGCCATGACTTCGAACTATTCCCCTTCTTGATCTCGTTATGGATACCACTATGTCGTTGACCTGAGGTGCGGCAGTCTGAGACTAGCTGCCGTGTGCGTCCAACAGGGTCCTTTCTGAGTGCATCACCATAAGAATCCAGGCTTGACATCGCATCAAGCGGCAGTGAGAGTAGATAGTCATCAAACAGATCGTAGTTGGCCTTGAGATCTGATAAGATGTGTTGTACCGCGATATTGATAACGTGCGCAAAGCACCTAATGGCATTGATCAATTAGTGATCAGATCAATACTTACAAGGGAAATAATACCATACCGGACGCGATTTCCAACGTGATGAAACTGAATCATAGGATCAGTTGCGTGGAGAAGAGATTCCAGCTTCTCCATCATCGTGTTATTATTTGAGGTGTTATCGAGCGTTATCTGACTGATCTTTGAACGCTTCAGGACGCATCAATGAGTAGAAGTATAAGTAGTCATACCTTGTGAGTAATTCCAGTGTTCTGAATGATATCCATAAGGATCTGGCCGAGATTCTTGCCAGTATGGCTACTGATGACTTCACGAAACGTGATCAGAGTAGCACGAAGCTCTAATCTGCCATTCTTCCCTCTTGCCATCCAATGAGCCGTAACTGCCATGAATGAGCGACGGTTGACATCGGACCACAGATCAGTGGTCAAAGATACGTGACCAAGCGTGAGCTGATGTTACCAAAGTGTCAGTGATCGAGTTTGGAACAGGATAACAAGACAAACCTGTAGATCCTTTTTTAGATTCGTGTACTCATTGTCATATGCACTTTTAAGTATTGATTGTACTTTTGTTCGGTGTGGGATATCTCTGCCTTGGAGGCCAGCGGCATGGCTGAGATATGTGATTAACGCACGGAACTCGGGATTATCGATAACGCTAAGAGACTATAAATGTGTCAGAGAGTGTACCTAGTAAATCTATAAAGGAAGTACTTACCTGGTCATCAGTGACTATCCACCAGAGCAGACGCTCAAGGAAACCTGTCAAATGGAATTGCACATCATCTGGATGAGCCAATTGACGTGCATTGCGCTCGATCTCCTGTGTTTCTTTTTGTAGATATCCTTCATAGATAGTCTTATGATTGGCCATCAGATGATTCCACAGTGTTGTTACAACACCATCGCATGTCTTGTATGCTTTCCAAGTCTTACCTACCCAGCAGAGACGACACGCGATGGCCACAGATTTTGGACAACGTAATAAAATCGGCTCATCAGCGTCCATCGGTGTAGGCTGTTCCTTGGATTCCGTAGGCCAGAACCACATCCAAACGTTGCTAGCATGTACATCTTTCTCTTTCTCAGACACCTTAGTGAAGTGCTGGGTATGGAAGTCCATAGGTGTCACCAAGAAGGCAGGTAGAACCTGCTGTGCGTCGCTAGCCCGCTCCAACCCCTGTGATGGACCATCAACGATCGTCTCAGATGTCGCAGGGCCAACACCACATGGCATGCCATTGAGATGCTGGGTTTGTCCACCAGTATTTGAGGAAGTCATTGCTGTTGCGCAGGTTGTGGGTTATTACATAGCATTTATGCGTAATTCTGCAGACTTACTTTTGCGCTTTCGGGGTGGAGCAGCATCTCCATCCCTTCGCTTTCGCTTCTTAGCCTGACTGGGCCGAGTTGGTGACTCAATATTCACCACGCCGATATAGTTGTTGCCATGTGTGAAACCTGCAGGCTGAAAATATGGCAGATGGGCCATGCCGGGCAGTGCGCCAGACGGAGTAGAGCCAAAGTAGCCATAGAGATTTGGAGTGAGAGATGATAAGTTCAGAGGTTGTGATGGTACTGTGTCGCCTGCTTGTAGTTGAGGGCTGTGTGCATGGAAATGTGAACTGCTTGGATGAGGCGGAAAGCCAGGCAAGGGTCCATCTGGGCGCAAATGATGCATGTGGGTCCTCAAACAACGCCGGTTTCGGTGAGAGAACTCGATCTTATTGCCCAGTATATAAGCGTGAGTAGAAGTATTCTAGAATGTACCAGAATGTGTGCAAAGCAGGCTAGCCCAGTGTGCGACAGCGGAGACTAGCAACTTGCCCATCTTGAGCGAGGCTAATAGGCCCTAACTGTCAATGTCATTGAAGCTCATCGAATGTGATAGAACCATCATATTGATTGCTTCAAAAGACGAGTTTTCTGGCATTGCAACAGTGAAAACAAGATAAATTAGACGAGCATTTGGGTAAAGATATCATTGATCAGTAACGCAGCCCAAGTTCTTGGCCACATGCAGGAGCATAACTGTGACCTGCTGCTTGGTGACGTTGTTGTGCCATGTGGGCTATGTGGCGCAAATCCAGATATAGTATTCTGGTCTAAATATGGTAGTCTAAATTCTAACTCGTAGTTGACTCATAGTTGACTTGATGATGCCACATCGAGTTGAGTTGCTAACTCGACGAGTCAACTCTGGGCAACTCCAAGTCAACTACGACTCTGCGGCAACACTATCTGAGAACGCGCTTTCCCGTTGGCGGGCGGGTGCCGGCCCGGTCACGCCCATAGGGGGGAACGGGATGGTGGGAAAGTCTGGAAAGCGTTTCGAGGCGCTGGCGGGGGAAAGCGTTTCTGGGCCACAACAGGGCCAAACAGGGCGGCACAGACCCTGTGCACATGCGCCCAAATAAGCCTCTGTTGCCTGTAACCAGGCCCCCCGCTCCGCATGTCGCTGAGGGCCAAATTCTACAGTAACTTATAATGAAGGTAGTTTGTTTGCCCTGTTTCCCCCTGTTTGGCTGACCCATCGCTCCCCGGGCCCTGCTGGTACAGCACTGTGTGTTGACAATTGAGCACTTGGGCTTCGCTCTCGGTCTTCCCACCTTGTGCTCATGTTTCTTGGTCAAGGTGCTTGTGAGGATCCCTATGGAGAACACTGGAATGAGCTCACCAGTAGTGTCACAGCGCGGCTAGCCACTGGGCTACGTGAACCGCGGGGACATCAGGAGTCGAGGTTAGGGCCCAAGGATAGGGTCTGGTGGGACCCTGGAGGGCCGATAGACGATGAAGAACCCAAGGATAAGGCTAGGCGTGGCCTTTGAGGGCATGATCGAGGGTAGGTTGAAGATCATGGACGTTCAGGACAGGATTCGGCACGCGCGGACCAGCTATGCGGTCACGGTCCGGCGCACGCGATACCGCATGGACTACGGCTTCTAGGATGCCTTAGAGGCAGGATGACGAAGACAGAGCCCTGGAGTAAGCAGGATGACTGTGCATGACTAACGGTTAGTCAGAGGCGATGAGTAAGAGCTTTGGAAGCTCTTTAGTATCTCTCAGCATCAGTCAGCGCTTTAGTCAGTGCGCTGGATTAGGACTTCTGCTTTGTGAGCAGTCTAGTCGCTTACTGATTGTTTCTCTCATTGTTCCTGATTACTGTACGCTTACTACTGTCGCATTACTGTACCATAGTTCGGACTACCGGCCCTTAAGGCCGAGGTATATAAGCGCATTAGGCGCTGGGCTAGAGACTCTCTAAGTCGAGTCTCCTGTCCATCCTGTACGCCTCCTCAACTAGGAGAATACAGCGTTTGTGACCTTGTCACCCCAGGGGGAGATTCGTGGCTTGTTTACCTTTCCTCGCAAGTGGGACTTGCGAGCATTTGACTTGTTGCTTCAAGCTTTACTAAGGTCACGGCTTCGACCGGTGACAAGTAGAGGAGGAGGACTGTGCCATGGACAACGCACTCCCGCTTCCAGGCGGCATCGTGGACGGCCAGCAGGAGGTTCTGCACACAAACATGTACGTTCCTTTCTTTTTTCTTCTTTTTTACAATTTTGTACAGTGTGGCCATCGGCCCTCCCTTTCCCGCCACCCTGTCCTCCCCCACTTCCTGCCCTTCCGACGCAGTGTGCTCAGGCCTGCCCCCCACCTCCCTGCCCTTC
>QLOT01002079.1:2296-18098 GCA_003313875.1 Russula aff. compacta
CGCACGACGATGTTGGATGTTGCCCGCGCCCCACTGGCAGTGTTTTTTTTTAGCAAGTACCAAGCTGCGGTGCACGCCAGCCCGGTCACGGTCTCTTGTGTGTGTGCGCGGGGGGCAGTTGGCTCCGCACCAGGCTTTAACCGTTTGCGGTATTGGCACCTCAACCCCAGTCGTCTCAGCTACTAATGTAAACTCCGAGCCAGAGGAATTGTCAAGCCTGGGCCCCTGCCACCAAGCATCCTCCAACCGCCTCGCCAGGCGAACTCTGTGCCAAGCCCCCCACCTCACCCCACCTGTGTGTCAAATCGTGAGCAGGCCGCGCATTAAGCATTGCTTATGGCCACTGGGGGTTCTATTGTTAGGCAAACTAGTCAAACTATACTGAAAAACTCTTGGATCTCTGTACGTACAGAGTCCTACATACCCGTACCACCCGCGGGTCATCCGTGCCCATCACCAAATATGCCCCTGAACATTACAACTATGGGGGCCTAGTACGGTTGGCAATGAGAAGGACTACAAGATGTACTAGGAGAGAAAGTATCACCATATGTTCAGTAGACGGCACGTTCACAACGCGAAGTGGCCCAAGACGACTCGATTTGCCTTTGCAAAATGTGACTCTTGAGGCTTGAAGCTTGAGACTCGAAGGTTTCCAGCTGAGAGCGTACGGATTAATTAAAGTCAATTCAACGTCTCTTATGGGCCGGAGGTTCAAACGGTCAAATTTCATGACCAGGCTGCTCGTGAGTTACGCCGATGTCAACTCGACTTACATTGCACCAGTGGTCAACCTACGCTAATACATGTCAACGCTCACCGGTGCTCACCATTAGTGTAGAGACATAATTTCGATCGCTAAGGGCCCACAAATAATTTCCCACTGAATTTATACTCCATGCAAATGTCCTCCTCCTGAGGCACTTTGGCCTACCCCAATGCCTCCATACCATAAATCATTGTTGATCGCAAAAGCATCGGAGGTTGTGAAGAACTGAGGTTCAACGAGAGACGTTAGTAAGGAAGACAGACTTAGTGGCACTTGCAAACCGGCGATAGACGGAGGGATGTGTCACACAATAATGGTCAAACTCTATAGATGCTCTACCATAGATAACAGTGAGGCTGTGATGAATATCAAGGTGTCCTCGAACAAAGACCAAAGAAAGAAGGGAGAGGTGATGCGTGAGCAAAGAAAAATGAGACGAGAGCAGACGACTGAAGAGGGCGCGAAGAAACAGAACGAGATGGGAGAGACAGTGAAGCAAGACAAGGGTAGACAGAGGGGGGAGGGGGAGGGGCAAGGCGAAGCATGGTACTGGAATGAGAAGAGTGGGCGAGAAAAGTGAAGCGGATGGCTTCCGCAGTCTTGAGCTCGAATTCGCAAAGCTTAACAATGTCAATACATGACCAGAAGGAGAAGCAAGGGAAAGGCAATCGCCAACGGACGGGTGCATGGCAACTTCAAGAGAAGCGTCAAGGGAGTCGGTTATTATTGACAACGAGTAAGTGCATAAGCTTTTATACACGAGGAACGTGATATACCAGTGATTGGGTGCCCGTGATCATAAGAAAGAGTTAGTAAAAGGAGTTTGTAGGATAGTCAAGCAGCACGACAAGGGAATATTAATCGTATAATAGCGGTGGCCAGGAATAGCAATGGCATCTAGATGAATTGAAGCGAGAGCCCGAATTGCACGAAAGGGGAATGGGCAAAAGGAAACCAAGACTTTTGAGGTGGGAATGGGTAGAGTTGTGTATCATTGGTCGACTGAGGGAGGGAGACAGCAAAAGTAGGGAAGATGAGGATGGACTTTGAAGAGAACGGAAGGTAGGGTGTTCCGTTCGGCACGTGGCAGCTTGGATAGTGCCGCCACCTTAACTAACACTAATATCCTATTTTCGAACCCGGCATCAATTACTTCCCTTTCCTCGGTATTAGTGGCCAGGCAAAACTCAGCCCCTCCACCTCGACATTTGATTGTTTACCGGTCGCTAGGCGTGGATGGGAGAGATGCCAGGGAAATGCTACTATTAGATCACGACAGGTGAGAGGCCCAGTAATTCACTCCCAAGGGATCTGCGGATTCCGGAAAGGAGTAGTTCACTGAGCCCAGGTAGCGGCGAGGCATAACGGCGAGGCATAGCACAACGGGAGAATGGGTATGGGTATGCTGCGAGGATTGAATGACCGGAGAGGGAGAGGCACAGAGGCTGAAACGAAGAGAAAGTGTGAAGGACAAAGAGGGGGTGGGAACCGGATTGGAGTTGTTGTGCAAACGCAGGGAAGATGGTGGTATCGAAGAGTGAGTATGCATTCCATTCCGTTCTGCACATAGCCCAGATGATTAACTTGCACTACAGTATTGGCCGGGACCGTCAAAGATGGTCGCCACAATGGAGAGAAAGAAGTGTCGCACAATGCCGGAGTTCATCGCGCCGCCGCCGCCATTCATCTCGGCCTGATGAAAGCTGACAGCTGTAGTAGAGATGCGATGAATAGAAGCTATGCAAGGTAAATAGAGACTCACTCTGTTTACGGGAAGTTGTGTAGCAGGTGGTCGAGATGCTCTTCCGTTTCCAAATAAATCTTCCGAGAAATGAAGCCACGTAACACAATGATGGGCCAGAAAAATGGGGAAAGCAAAACGGGGGGCACAGAAATAAACAAAGAAAACCGGCTTTGAAGCACCGGCGCTAGTTCAAGGGATGCTATACGCAAGCCACGTCTCCTCGACGCCGTTGCCTGGACCAACAAAGTCCCGGACGAGGCTGACGACGGCAGTTTTGATCAAGCACCCCGACAGAATCACGAAGCTGGTGAAAATTGGGTGGCCGTCTAGCACCACTTTTGAAATTTTCAAAAATCCGTCCCTCATGCATGGATGATGACGTACCTCGTAAGCCAAACCCAGCAGACATGCCCCCCAACATGTTGCGGACTAGCCATGTCCGATCGAGCACGTCGTCATCCAATAGGTGCAAGAGCGGACTTTCCAACGGCATCTTGTATACGTATGCGGGAGAAGATATGTTCCCTTGGCCTTTGATCTGCGGTCCCCAGATGGCGAGGACGACGAGGAGCATGAACTTGGTGAGGGAAGAGTAAAGCAGACACAAGGATATGTGGGAGTATCTAATCGGAGAGTTTCAGGGAAAGATAAAGGCGGGCACAGAGTGGACGCTCCGCAAACGCAAAGCAGATGGCACGTACCTCAGCTGCTGACGGATGCTCGACGGCGGCTTCTGGCGCTTCCTCCATCTAGCGACGTAGTCGATGGCCGTGAGTACCAGAATGGATGCCAGGGTGATCCCTCCATGGAAAGAGGCCGTTTCTGCGGTCAGAAACAGCGTCAGAGACAAAACACTCCATATTATTTCTCTTTCTTTTGAGAGACAAATGAGTAACAGCACACACCTACAAGGCAGCCCAGTAAGATACGCAGAAACGCGACAGCAGCCTCTGCATCGCTCGTTATCCACGATGAACCCGGCTGTGCCGCGAGCGGCACATCATAACTGGTCGCACCTAAACCAAACCCAGACGATGTAAGTCCCGAATGATCAAAAAAAACTCACGCCTAACAAAAAAACAGGCAGGGGAAGGGGACTCTTACAAAGACGTGACCAACGCACAACTGTGAAAATAAAATAAACATAAACACGAAAGGCGGTGGGTTGACGAGGGGGATTAACCTACACGAATCAACCAGAACGATGCCGCCGCCGACGCGGACAATCAACCACCTGCGGGTCTACAAAACAGCAAAAGCGAATCAAAACATCATCAGCCGGCTCGTGTCGAGAATTCAGAGCTCGTACTCTTTCCCTAGCGCCGTCTTGCGCCCGTTTCTCCTCCATGCTCTGCTCCCTTGGCTGATGGTCCAAGTCATGCCCGCCAGGCCCCCGCGCAGTTTCCTCCACCTTCCTGGGGGGCGTGCCGCGATTGAAGAGCAGGTGCCTGTAGACACCACGCTTTAAGAGGATCAGGTCTAATGCGACGACGAGGGCGTCATGCTCGACATAGGGATCTGCGGGTGCACGACATGAGGGCTGTAATAAACGCGGGGGTCTCGTAAGATGACTGGGGTCAGAGAGAGTGGAGAAATGCAAGACGAACACACTGTTCTAATCTGACATTGTTGACGGAATGGTAGACGGTATATAAATAGGGTACTGCTTGGGTGCAGTTGGTGCAGAGTGGCATAAAACCGTGAGAAGGTTGGGTGGTTGCGTGATGTGTATATACAGTGGTACATATTTATAACAGTACAGTATCGGTGGACTTCCTTACTTATAGCATGCTTCATGCTTGGTATATAGTCAGAAAAAAAAAGGTAAATAGATCCATCCCTACTCATCCATGCCATCATAATCCCTTCCATCCAGAACGTCTGCCACACCCTCCAGAATGACCTTTGGTAACAGCAACATTGTTGAATCAACGATTCCCTCCACCAACCCGTTCGCTACCGCCCTTGCATTCTTCTTGGTCACGCACTGCAACCCGAGTTCCGTCGAACATAACACCGCACCGGATGATTTGCCGAATGTGCCGAACGCGTTGACCATACAAGACGGATCAAAAGCGCGTCCTTGCTCGGAGAGAATGACTTGGAAATTTGTCGACATGATATCCTCATGCAGGACTCGTGCAAGAGCACACGCTGAGCGGACGACTCGCTGCGTCTGTGCTCCAAAGCGAAGCCGGAGCACATCTAAAGTGAGCTCAGAGGGTACGCAACCACAGAGGACGAGGACATCTGCCCAGGCACGCAGGATCTGGGTGATAAAGTCCTGTACTGCTGCCTCCTCGAGTCGTGGGTTGAGTGCACGGAGATGTGTAAGGGTGAGAGAGCGCCAACGGGCGGACGTCGCTTGGGGTTCTGATATATGCAACCCGGTGAGGATTTAGTATACAATAGGACGGCAAGCGCAGAGCAGAAAGAGTAAGGGAGATGTTGGCGGGAAGACTGACCTGTCTCGTGCATGCGGTTGTGTATTTGCAGGAACAATTCGTTGGGCATCAAAGGGAGTCCAACGCAGAAGACGCCAAGAAGACGTGTGACACAGGTTGCAACGCATGCCTGTAGACCAAATTGGAGGAGGGCGGGCTCTTCCGAATGATCTCTTGAGGCGAGGAGGCGGGCAAAGGGGGCACCTAGCCTGGATGAAACACCCTTGGTTGCTTGGTTCATGCGTGGGTGGGATACCCTATCCCGGCCTTGGATAGTCATACTCTCAGTGGCACCTGCAGAGAGTTGCAAAATCTCGGAATTGAGGTCTTGAACAGCTTGGATAACCTGGGCACCCGACCAAGAATCCGTCTTGTTGAGAAAGACCTCAGCGCCTGGAGGAAGAGGATCACCCTCATATGCGGCTATCACGGTGCGAGAAGCTGGAGGGAGGGATCTATTTCGACGACCACGACCAAAAGGACTGGCGGATTTAAGAAGAGAAATGTCGTCAAGTTCGTGGTCGTGGTCCGAGTCGCAAGCGGTCCTACTGCTTGGACTGCGGGTGCAGCTGGAGCGGCGGGCGTCGAACCGGAGGGCACGACGATCGAGATCTCGAACGGAACCACGGGACTTGCGATCTGCCATGGCAAAGTCCCTCTCCCGTTTGAGATCTTCTATTTGTTTATCGCGAGATCGGAGGGCATCCCTGGCCTCTTGAAGGGCACGTTCCAGGATGCGATATTTTTCTGCCAGCTTTATTGCATCCGAGCGATATCTCTCATTTTCTGACCGGGTAGCATCAAGCTCGCTGCGGAGGGATGCAAGGATGGCATTGGAAGGCTCAACGCGGGAAGGCTGTGGAAGGTGATTGGGTTTGTCGTTTGGAGGGCGCTCTGTAGAAACAGAGGGAGAGGACTGATCACCTCTACGCCTGCGTGCAGCACCACGACCGCGCGCCAGATTATCTGAATGGGAAGGGGAAGGGAGAACGGGAAGGCTGTTGGCACGCGAGAGGGAGGTGTCTAGAGCACCCCTATTGGAGGGGATAAGGGAAGCAAACGGCTTTTTGAGGGCAAAGAGTTCGACGGTGGTACCCTTGGGTGCCTGAACACGAATGTTAGCTTTGAAGGGGAGCATGGCGTTGAAGGGAGCGGGGGAGGAGGGGGAGAGAGAAAAGAAAGCGAATCGGCGCACAGTCAATTAGGACTATCTATATGGGAGAACGCTTTTTGAGGGCTGAGAGAGCGAGTATGTGAAAAAAGCGAGGCGAGAAGGGCGTGTCCTTGTCCGTGTGCACATCATCACACCACCCGCACCCGCACCCACTCGCCTCGCGCTCGAGGGATAGGCGGAGCAATCAGATCAGCGGAGCGGACTCGGGCCCGACAGGACAGGCAATGGTATCGGCGATAGGCCGGCCGGTCGAAATTCCATTTCCAGGAAAGGCATGCAGCTGCCTCGTTCCTGCCTCGTTCCCATGAATTCCAGATCGTTTATCTGTCTCTTCTTGTCTTCACCTTCACGTCGTCGTGGCCCCTAATGACGGTGACGAGCGATACCCGCAAGCCGTACAGCGGCAACACACGCTCTCTCGTGCTGGCTTTCGATGTCGGCACGACGTTCAGTGGTGTTTCATATGCCATTCTCGAACCCAACGAGATTCCAATGATTCACGGCGTGACCCGGTGCGTGGTAGCCATCCCCTGCCCCTCCCTACTAATCTCCCTCTTTTCAGATTCCCTGGACAGGAACATGTAGCCGGCAGTTACAAAATACCCACCCTCATGTTTTACGATCAAGACGGCAACATGAAGGCCGCCGGCGCAGAAGCCGATAGCAATGCCATTTTCGATGTCGCCGAAGATTATGGCTGGACCAAAGCCGAGTTGTCTGTACTCTATCTCTTCATCTCTCCACCCCTCCAATTCAATGCGCCCACCCTAGATTCAAGCTCAGACTCCGCCCCAAGACTATGAAACTCGAAATGAATGGAATGCGCCTCCCTCCCCTCCCAAAGGGAAAATCAGCCGTGCAGGTCTTTGGCGATTACCTTGGCTATCTCTTCAGGTGTACAAAAAACTTCATCGTCGACACTCACGCCCATGGCGCTTCCCTCTGGCGTGCCGTGGAGGAGGACCTTCAGGTCGTCCTCAGCCATCCCAATGGCTGGGAAGGTGCCCAGCAGACAAAAATGCGCAGAGCCGCAGTTTATGGCGGCCTCATTCCAGATACAGATGCCGGCAAGGCGAGAATTCGGTTTGTCACAGAAGGAGAGGCCAGTCTCCATGCCTGCGTTCTGAATGGTCTGGCCAAGGAGATGCTTACGGTACTTCTATTCTCTTTGTCTTACCATCAGCTGATCCCCGTATTTCAGGGTCACTCTGGACATGGCTTTCTGGTCGCCGATGCTGGAGGAGGCACGCTCGACATCAGTTCCTATGCAGTGCGCGGGATTGCCCCACTCGTCATGGAAGAGATCGCACCTCCTGATTGTTCGTTATCGTTCATTTTTGCCCTTGGCCCTCTGCTCACTTTTCTCATCTACAGGTGTTTTCGCTGGTTCGGTCTTTGTCAGTCGAAGGGCCCGTGCGTTCTTCGAAGGTTGGTCATGCTCCACTCCATTACCCGTAGCACCTTCTCATCCGCACGCAAGAAAAACTTCGTGGTTCCAAATATGGTACTCAAGACTCTCTCGAGCATATCACCAAACGCTTTGACGAAACGACTAAGCGTCTGTTTCGAGATAAGAAGGAACCTCAATATGTTCAATTTGGTTCTCCTCTTGATAAGGACCCCAGTGTCGGTATCCGTCAAGGTCAGCTGAAGCTGACAGGGTGAGCACTTTTTGCTACTTGGATCATTTGACTAAAGCGTCGCTACTAGGGCTGAAGTTGCGGAGCTCTTTGAACCATCGATACAAGCTGCTGTTGCCTCGATCAGACAACAGGTAGAGGCTACAGGTGGTTTTGTCAAGGTAAGATCCCTTTTGATCCCACTCTTGTTTCGCATCTGATGAGACGGTCCCAGTCTGTCTGGCTTGTTGGAGGATTTGCTGCCAGTCCTTGGCTATTTAGCCAGTTACAAGAGTCTCTCGAACCTCTCGGCGTCACCGTGAGCAGGCCGGACAACCAAACGTCGGGTTCTTTTTAGCTTATAGTTGACAACCTCACCCTCACATTGACATCGAACAGGTCCAAAGCTGTCGCAGATGGTGCTATCGGCTTCTACTGCGATCACCATGTCTCCGCTCGGATGTCCAGGTTCATTTATGGCGTAGAATTCTTGCGAGAGTACAACTCAGAAGACCCGGACCATGTCGCAAGGCAGGACAGGATGTGCGAGCTACCCTCGGGCCCAAAGCTCCTCGCTGATGCCTTTGACTGTATCCTTGCCCGAGTATGTGATACCCGCTTTATTCGACCTCTTTCTCATAAGCGCATCGCACCTCCAGGGCATCAAGGTTAAAGAGTCCAGCGTCTTCACTCGCAAATATTGCACAGAAGTCACCTCGCTGTCTACGCTCTCGGTTTTTGAGGTAGAGATTTGGTGCTACCGTGGGGGTACTTCTACTCCGATGTGGATTAATCGCCGCGCGGATGACTTTACGACATTATGCATTGTCCAAGCGGATTTGTCCCCACTCGCGGGTAGCGCACAGCCAAAGCCAGGAAGGAGCAAGACATATTGGACGATAGTATTCAGCGTGGAGATTCATTTTGGGTTGACAGAGTTCAAAGCCAGGATCAAATGGGTGGATAGTGTGAGTTCCTAATCCAATTGTTTTACGCGATGCTGATATACGCCTTTGATTACAGGGAAGAACTCGCTAGTGAGTATTAGCATCTACTACTGTGTTATTGATGCCGACACGCGATGACATCCAGCGGACCCGCCACTATTGTCTACAATGAAGGTGGTCAGCGTGCAGAGGAAGACGACCTCGACGACGATGACCATGCAGCCTCCGCCTATGTCTCGCGGGCTCCCTCACCTCCCCCTCCCCTCGAATCTCAACTCCCCGTGCCTGAAAGGTCTTATCTTGAGGTGCCCAATGCCACTACCCCTGTTCGTTCGAGCAAGTCACGCGGCTCTCCGACAGAGCCTGAGCCTGCCGACAAGGGTAAGGGGCGCGAGGACGCAACTATTGGGAATACGCCCTCGCGATCCATGTCAACGTCGCGCAACATCCCGAGTGGCATTGAACTTCCCGGTCCTATCACCCTTACCGACTCCAACTCTTCACGGCGCAGCGGATCGGGTCGTCTCGGAGAGACACTTACCTCTATCTGGGGCAATGTACCCCCTTCCGGCGGGCCCAGCGCCAACTCTTCTGTCCTTCCTTCTCCGCTCGAGGGCCCGTCGTCGCGTAACGTGCTTCTCAATGCCCTCAAACCTCTCGCTTCCGTACCTGAGGGCTCGACCATCCCGGAAGTAGTTCACGCTGACACAATTGAGGCGGGCGGCAGCGTGCCTGAGGTTTATCGTAGTGAGCCACCTAAGACACCAAAGGCAGAGACACCGCAAGCAAGCGCGTCACCGTCGCGTATACCCACGTCCACCAGTGCCGTGGGTACATCGCCAAGGCACGCCGGCACGCCTAAAGTAGCATCCAGGATACCTACCACCGCCCCGTCCCCGCATTGGGGTGGCACACCCAGAGGACAGTCGATTTACGGCAATGTGACACAGCCTCCTGCGGCCGCAACACCGAGAGGCCCAGAATTGGGCACAGCCTCTCCAATTCATATCGAACCTCCTACTGAAGCATCATCAGAGCAACCTATAGTGCCAGCGGAACCTGAGGCAGTGCAGAATGAGCCTCCAGCTTGGTCAACGCCGAAGCCTGCTTCCCGCGCACCAACGAAGCCCCCTACACGCGTGCCATCTGCCAAACAATCTCCACGCGCCCCGTCACCCGTCGAGCCACCGCCAACGGAATCAGTCATGTTCGGAGCGGTTCCAGAACCACCTGTTGTGCCGGAGGTACCCTCGGGCTCGCTTGTCACTGAACCAGTACCAGCTGAACCTGCTGCTGAGGAAGAGGACGGGTTTACCTGGGGTCAACCAAAGTCGAAGGCGGGATCACGGAAGGGTAGCAAGGCGGCGAGCAAAGCAGCGAGCAAAGCAGCAAGCAAAGTGGCGAGTAAAGCAGCCACCCCCAAGGGAGCTCAGACTCCCAAACCACCAGATACCTCTGAAGGACCGAGCGCCAGCGTGCCCCTGGGATCCCCTATTGGGGATTGGACGAAACCACCATCTGGGGGCCAGACACCACTTGCGACTGTTGCAGAAAACCACCCTGCTGAAGAACCAGATCCTGTTGTGCCAGGTCTTTCTGCGCCCCCTGGTGGTTTCTTCGTGGCCAACCCAGACGAGACACAGGAAACCTCTACCTCTGAACTTCCACCTCCAGCTGAACCCCCAGCCCAAGGCGAGGCTATCTTCTCTGGTTTCGGTACCTCGCTAGGTGGGAGTGTACGTGGGAGTCTGTTGGGAACTGCGAAATCTGCTCTTGGATGGGGCTTTGGGAAGAAGGAGGATAAAAGTAAGCCTTCAACGCCGAAGACTGCGACGCCAGCGTGGGGTGGTGGCTTTGGTAGTGTTGCCCCCTCAGTTACGGAGTCAGCGGGCGGCGGTGGCTGGGGTGCGGCAACCGGTTATAACGGCGGATCGAACTCGGCATGGGCCCTGGATGGAGATGGAGGGAACACCACCAATGCGTCGACTGCAGATCTACTAGCCGGTGCTGGAACCACACATCCCGATCCCATGTCACAGGCCTTCGCGGATGGTGGAGAGTCATATGCTCTCCAGCCTCTGAGTGGGACACTGGATACACACACACTGGCGGCAGAGGCTCCGGATGTGGGAGCAGAGACACAAGAGATGATGGCAGGAGAGACACAGGAGGGAGGGGATGCATTCCAGGCTGGCCATTACACCCAGGAGCCCCTCACCGTTGAAACGAATTTTACGGCAGCGACAGAAGGAGATGCCGGTGAGCCAGGCACAGCAATAGGCGACTCACCTGAGGTAGAACGTGAAGGTGCCGGGGGAGAGGGTGGAGAAGAAGAGACTGGTGAGAAACCTGACGATGAGTGGGGGGCTTGGCCACCGGTAAAGGTGAAAAAGAAGAAAGGAGGCACGGGTTCTGCTACGCCAGCCACTCCCGGCGGTGCTGGCGCTGGCGCCGCTAGTGGAGGCGGGGACGATAACTGGGCGACCACTGGGAAAAAGAAGAAAAAGAAAGGTAAATGAAGAGTGAAAGTATTGTATTGCTATGTCTATGTTACTTTGCTACCTACAGTTGCTACCTACAGTATCCTTAACTTGTTGTGTCTGTTTTGCAAACAAAGCTGCGCGTGGCGACAACACAACACAAACACGCGACAAGGGCGAGGCGAGGATTTGACAGTCACCCTCAAATCTCCCAAATCTCCCCATCCATTCCCCCTCAATCTCATCCTCCTCGCATTAATCGCGTGTTTATTTCCATCATCCTAGCGCGCACGCCGCTACATGTCATTCTCGGGCACACCACTTGGTCAAGGCAGACGTCTCGATCACCAAACGTTTCTCAATAAACACCACAACCCATCTGCTCTCCAGCACACCCAATTGATAGCACGCCCCCCCATCGCCACCGCCACCTCCACCTCCACTTCTTCTGAGCATTCCATACCTACTTCCTACGCTTACGGGTGAGTTTGAGCCACGTTTTCCATCACCACGTGTCCTCAATCAACGCTTTTCGCACCCATCTGTCTCCCGTTTCATGACGCTAGTGCCCCCACGCTAGGAACACGTTCCCCTCCGAAACCCTTATCAACAGCTTCATCGCGTGACAGTTCCAACAGAGCCGAACACCCTTTACATCACCCCGCAGACGACACCCAAGACGACAGCACGCACGCTCGCGTTCCACGTCTCAAACAACGCGACCAACCAAACACCACCACCACCATCATTCCCACCCCTACCACCAACCTGGCGAACGTCAGCTCGCGCTCTACCGCCGACAGCCACCCCGACCCGACAAGGTGGGCCGTGAAGGGCACCTCCGTTCAAGCCGCCAACGCGATCCACCAGGCCGCTTCCATGGCGCTGAACCCCAAAGATTCCTGGGCGTCCAGCTCGCGCACCGTCGTGCCGCGCAGCACCTCGGTCGAGTACGAGAAGGAGACGCAATCCACCAGCACGAGACGTCTCAACCCCCCTCCCTCGCGCAACGGCCCACCACCCCCGTCGCGCTCCGCCACCGCATCAGCTAAGCTCGCCAAGCACACTTCCACCAGATATGCCCCCGACTCTGAGGGAGAGGACGCGGGGGCTGGAGGAGGCGCCGCCACGTCCCAAACTAAGGGACGCCAGGAGCGCGCCACGACGCCGCTGGACTCTGTCATCGACCTCGCGAAGCGCACGGCCTTTTATCTGCGCCAGCGCTCAGCCGAACCGGACGTTAGCTCCTCGGAACACCAGGGTCAGAATGGGCATAACAACAATGATGCGTCTTATGACTATGCGGCCGAGAATAATGAGTTCCAAAGGTTGAGCGCCTCGGCCAAGGCGCACAAGGCCAATAACAATGCCGCTCTGCACAGGCGTAGCCGTATGTCGGCCGATAACAAAGCGTACCGCCCGACGCAGTCGGATTTGGAACAATCGGACGAGGATGTTTCTGACGATGGGAAGAGGAGGAGAAGAAAGCTCAAGAAGAACATGATTGGGCCGCTGACGACCTTACCCATCATTGAAAAGGAAAGGAAGCGGAGAAGGAGAAGCAGGACGAAAGCGGACGGTTTGGGTGAAGAGGGCGAAGAGGAGGAAAATAGGGGAGAGGAAGAAGAGGAGGAGGAAGAGGAGGAAGAGGAAGACAGTGGCAGCGATCGCGGTGTCAGCCCTCAGGTGCGTAGCTCCTGCAAATATTTCACCTCCTTTTCGTGCCCTGACTTTTTTTGTTTAGCGTTCTATTCATTCATCTCACCGGCTTTCTCAGCCTCGGGAATTACAACGGCCTCTATCCAGAGCTTCACTTCGCGCCCCATCCAATCCACCACCCCCGACTCCTCTTGAAAACGTTGCTGGTACTATACTCGATAGTCCTGAGCGGGGCCTCGACTCGATAGCCGAGCATGACGAAGTGTCGAAGGACTCCTCGGAGTCCCTTCGGTTGCAACGTTCGCGACGTGCGTTCTCCGTTGGTGGGTTCCTCGGCCGCATCGTCAATCTGGTGATCCGTCTGTCCGTCGACTTGTTTATCTATGTCCTTCGCTTCCTCTCTGCCATCATGAGCATCGTCGGCCAGGCCCTAGGCGGAGCTTTCGATGCCCTCTTCAGCAAGCCCGCTCATTGGATACGCCACTCAAACCCCGCGTTCTTTCTAAAATGGTTGATCGTCGGGGCGGCCCTTTATTCTGCTTTGTTGGGCCTCAAAAGCACAAGTCTCGTCAACTACATCCCATCCCTACCATCTCAGGTCACTCGATATGAGGCCCCCGAAGCACCCCCTGCCAACATCGCCGAACTATCTGAACGACTGCAAGCGCTAGAGAATGCGCACGCAAGCCTCTCGCTCGATACCGAGCAGTCTCGCGCTCGTATCGACAGTCAGTCGCGAAACCACGCCGACGCTTTTGGCCGACTCAGTGCTCTCGAATCGCGCTTACAGAAAGAGGCTATCCGTTCTGCAGAAGATCGCAACGTCGACCGCGTCGCCGCGAGTCAGGGCTTGCAAGCCGTGCGCCACGAGATGGATGCCCTTCAAAGTGCCGTGGCTGCAATCCAACAGTCGGAACACGTGGCGAGCACGGGTCCCACGAGCGATGAGGTGGCGCGCGTGAAACTATCCGCTTTGGAGGAGCGCATCGGTAGCTTTGAGGGCGACCTGCGAGAAGCGCTCGAGCTGGGCAGGAAATCAGCCAAGACGGGCGGCGCCGTCACCACTGCGGCCTGGTGGAACAAGATCACGTCCTCTGGCAAAAAGGCGCTGAGCATCAAGGCGTCGGACGGGCAGGACGTGACCGAGGTCATTGGGCACCTCGTGGACACGGCCATGTCGCGTTATTCGAAAGACACGATCGCCAAGGCCGACTTTGCGCTGCACTCGGGCGGCGCCGTGGTCATTCCCAGCCTTACATCGGATACGCACGAGATCAGACCGCAGGGCGTGCGGCAGCATGTCATTGGGTACCTTACCGGGCACGGGTATGCTCTCGGACGGCCTCCCATCACGGCGCTGCACCACGAGACCCATGTCGGTCACTGTTGGCCCTTCAAGGGGGGTCAGGGCCAGCTCGGCGTCACACTCTCGCGCGTCGTTCAGATCGAGGAGATTTCGATCGACCATGTGGCGCGCGACGTGGCTTGGGATTTGAACTCGGCGCCGCGCAAGATGGAGGTCTGGGGCCTCGTCGAGGGCGCGTCGAACGTGGCCAAGGTGGCCGCCTGGGACGCGGCGCTGACGAACGCCGGGATCGACATACCGACGCAGCCGCGGAGCCTGCCGAGTTCGGCTCGATATGTGCGCATCGCGCAGTTCGAGTACGACGTCGGGGCGCCCGACGCGGTGCAGACGTTCGCCGTGGACGAGGACGTGCGAAAGTCCGAGATGGACTTTGGTATCGTCGTGCTGCGCGTGTTGAGCAATTGGGGCCAGCAGTTTACGTGTCTGTATCGCTTCCGCGTGCATGGACAAATGATCGACGAGTTGGACCAAGACCAACCTGACGCTGGGAACGCTGCATAAACGTTTCCTCCCTCTTTTATTTTTTTCTAAAGAACTTTTTTATGACAAACAACTGCATGCAGAATCGCAAACATCCCATGGCCAATTTTTACCTCACAATCAAACTTACTTACGATGTAGCTCCCTCACCCCACGGTCCCCCCACAACTACTGCTTTCCACATGCACACCTTCTCTCCGCTACTACTGATACCTCGGCGGCTTCTTTTCTTTTTTTATAATCTATTTTGCTGGCCTGGCACCGGATCGACCTTCTTTAGCTCTTGATGTCACTTCTTTTTTTTCTTTCTCTTCTTTCCCTTTCTTCCCTTTATCGCCCAAATATACAGTTACCCTAGTACCACTGTCTGTCCTGTACACTCCTTTCTGTACCAACCGCGCAAAGTGCTGATTGCAATTCCCAGCTTTTCTTTTGAAAAAAAAATGAACGAGTCACCGTCTTTGGGTCTATATACAGTCCGTTGACGTCGCGTATTATCGCGCGCGCGCGCGCCATGTACGGTATTGCACCTTCCACACAAGGACCCTTTATTTATAGCTCTCTCATCCCCTTGGCCTTGTTGGTTCCCTCATCCTCGCGCCCAATTCTTTTTTTGTTTCTATTCAACGAGTCATGACAGCCGCCGCCACCGACCCGGTCACCAAATCAAAATCTGAGAACGGCAATGCGAACCACGTCGCGGTGGATTACACCGCGTACCCGCCGCCGCCACCGCCGCCTTCAGCTGAGCCGCGGCCAGAAACGGGGGTGGGATTGTCCGCGGCGCAAGTGGCGATGCACGAGAAGGTGCTGGAGCACTTTCGGAGCGAGACGTACAAGGTACCTGGCGTCCAGAATGGCGAGCTCATGGAAGAGGAAAAGTTTTGGCTTGTATGTTTTTTTTTTGGATAGATGATGATACTTTTTTTAATTTAGTTTCTAGTCTAATGACTGCATGTTGCGGTAAGTGAGATGGAAATTGTCAATCGCCCATGATCACGCGGCATGCTAATTAAAGAAAATAAAAATATCGCGATTCCTCCTCCGAAACATGGAAAAAAAAGGTATCTGCGTGCTACGAAATGGAACTCGGCAAAGGTGGCCATCGAAAGGCTGGAGG